>JADBJO010023644.1:0-26267 GCA_016801955.1 Conus betulinus | reverse complement strand
TACAGGTCTGCCGAGGAAAACGGAGGCAGATTGGTGGTGGTTGTGTGTTTGTTTTTTCTTTTTTCCTCTCTTGTTGCAGAATTACTGAGGACAACACCAGCCTGTGACCAGTGTTAACCACCACTTACGTTGACTGAGAACAGGAATTCCCCAGGATAACAGGTCACTTGGGGAACGATTGTGATAACATATGCATATAACACACACAACCCATCACACTGCACACACCCCACACTCGCTCACTCTATGCTAAAATTACTTTTAGTGAAACGATGTTAAATTTTAATAGAATGTAACACCTCTATTACTTATATAGCAAGAAGAAAACATGGACATGCATAAGAAAAGAGGACAGAGCCTCCTCCCCAGTTCGCACCCACAACCGTGCATGTGCGCACACCACACACACACTACACACCAACACTGCACTAAGCACACACACACACACAACACACACACACAACACGCACATGACATCACACACACCCACACACACACACGCATCACACAAACACACACGTACGTACACTATTTTCTTCTTAATACAACCGTCAGGCAAACAGACGTCAAAACTCAAAAACAAAAACACACTTTTATCCATAAAACGGGAAAAAAAAAAAAGAAAAAAACAAATACATGCACGAGAGAAAATGAATCCCCACTACCCCACCCCAAACCCAAGCTAGCATTCCTCCTCTTTGTTCTCCTATCGATCATCTATAGGCAGCTGCATTCAAAATAAGGGAAAACAAAAGCAAAACAATTCTGTATGAACCTACGTGTTCTGTTGGTCCACAGAGCACGACTGGTGTTGGTTGGAGGGTGTGGGAGGAAGGGACGCTCTGAATCTGAAAAAATACACATTTATTGTGTGAATAACCATTTTGTTACGAGACACAGAAACAGCAACAACCATTTTCATACACATTCTTGACAACGTCTTCTTTAACAAATGAATCAAGAGCCAGAAGTGGATGAATTAAATAAGAATCCAGACCAGCTGCCGTGGCGAAGTGGTTAGCATTGCGGACTCCCGGCTGGGAGGTTGTGTGGTTCGAATTCCATCCGAGTCATATGGATTTTTCTGCCCGACCGGCTCCTACCCAGAGTTGAGTTTACTGCAGACTCAGTTGGGAGACTAGGACCACACAGTCAAGATTCATCCACATAATGGATGCATTTCTGAGAGTGTCGCTCAAATTTCCTGGCCAACACTGCAGGTGTCTGTATCTCTCGGGCCTGGTGACGCCGGGATATATTATGAAAGGAAGCGTAGTGTACAGCCCAGTCATGTAGTCTCAGACCGAAATGGAAATCCGTAGCATCATCTTAATCATCCTCATTCTCATCAATCAGCATCAAAAAAAGAATGTCTCAAATTCTGTGACCCTTCATGCCCTGCTCTAATGGTGACCTCAATTTTGATGTCCACTCCACATCTGTGGCCTTGGTTTGGTTCCACCGGGGTCACCGGTATCAGCGAGTCTATGGGAGGCCGTCGCTGCACAGACGTGGTGGTGCCCTCCGGAGGGAGAGCTCACTCACACCGGCTCCACAAAAAACTAAGCAATTATTGTCATCAGTAGGGAGCTTTGTAGGTGGTGTCCTGCGTATGTTAGATCAGAACAGGCACCCACTGAACACCACTGAAGGTGACTTGGCAGCAGTGCGGTGGGTTGCCTCTTGTCGACTTGACATTGACTGCTCCCTGTGGATTGCCGTTGCCAGGGCTGCGGCGAGGCTGACTGGGATGTGGCTGTGGACGGGGTGTCCAGAATAAGCGGCGTGGGTGCACTGCCTCTGAGGTGGTGCAGAGGTTGGGACAGCAAAAAAAAAAAAATTAAATAAATAAACAACAACAACAACAATAAGAGTCCACAAGTGGATGAACTTCTCTTCACATCAATAAAAATAATAATCAGTACTTGCAGTACACAACCACTATGTTCTCAGGACGCATAATGTGACCATTACATTTAGCGAAGCAGCTGATTAAAAGAAACAGGAATTTTACTATCAGATGTGGTTTTATGGAACGCTTACCTGTCCAAACAAGTGCTTTTCTTCTGGGCATGACTCAATACATTACTCAGAAACATCAACTTTTTTTCTCTTTAAAAGGAGACCAAGGGAACTGACTCAGACTCCTGCATATACACAGGTCTCACTTGTTGCAGGCCTCAAAGAAAATGAAAACCTGCTTCTGTCAACATGACAAATGACTAATTCCAAAACAAAAGAAAACCAGTGGTGTTCAAGACTGGAGCGAAGCAGCCAATCCTGGCATTTACATGTTGTTCTCAGTCATGACCACAGTTGCAAAGCCAAAAGAAGGACCGAGAGTGAATTCTTCAAATAAAAAGCGTTTCTGAAGTTCCATTTCATGTAAAAAGAAAAAACACAGTCCAAAGAGACCGACCGCAAGATTATGATCACAGCCTAACAGAAAAAGAAAGAAAATGTATTCAGAATTTACAAATGGAAATGATATAGAATCATGAGCCACTGTTGCTGGGTCTCTGCGCCTCGAGGCTCCCTAGCTCTCAATAATTTTCTTAAATGAGGTTCTGGTTATAGGGCATTCAGTCATGCCAAGGTAAGAATAATGTAATCGTCTGAACAGATAACTGCTAGGAAAACAAAAATATAATGCTGAACAATTAAGTAGTGGGGGAAAACAAGTGCAGGCTAACAATTCTATAATTCTTCAGTCATTCTGGAAATGACTTGGTAAAGACTGGAACGTTAAAAAAAAAAAAAAAGTTGAAAATGAAGAAATGGGCGACAGAAAATATATCATAATAATATGAAAACCCTTCACTAGCTGCATGAGGGAACCTTCGTAATCCCTCTTGAAGGCAGATCTGTTAATATTGCCTGCTCCTAGGCCTTTCGACCACTGGATCGGACTCATCAGGGAGATATGGCTGTGTCTGTGTTCTTGGCGTCAAATAGAGACACACCACAGTCCATAATTCTGTGGTGTTCTCACCACCAAGGTTGAAAAAAAAAAATATCAGAATTTCTGGCATGAAAAAAAAAAAAAAACCCATTTCTTCTCACCAAGAGCCGGGGTGAAGGGGGTGAGCGTAGGTGGGGAGGACTTGACGTGTCATTAAGGAGAGACGACACACTAACACTGTACGACGTCCCCGGCACCAGGTTCTGCAGGATGTACATGAGGCCTGTTGTGGTCCTCTGAAAGTCACATATGTACAGACAAAACGTTAATCATCAAAAAGTGCTGTGCCAGTTAACTGAAGTTGTGTGCCAATGTAAACAAAGGGAATTAAGTGACACACATGATTTCACAGCTCTCCGTGAGAAAGCAGCTGCTCTTGCAATTGCACAGGCAAGCTTATCAAGAACTTTGCATTAACAATATTGAGAAACTAGTGCAGATCTCTTTTTTTTTTAAACTGAAGGAACAACTGATACCAAGAGACTATTGTTACTACAATTACTAATACTACGACTACTTTTTGTTCTTTTTTTTCATTACATCACTGTGCCATCTGCAAAGCTCTAGGCATCATTGCATAATGAAAAATACATTTCAATGCTTTAACAACACAAAAAGTACGAAATACATGCCATGAAGAAAAAGTACAAACTTTTTCAATAGAACCATATACAGGAAGCTGAGACAAAAAAAAGCACTAAAAACATGTCTTCAGCAGTCCTTGCATGAACTACAGAATGCACACACACACACCACACACAAACACACACACCACACACACACACACACACACACACACACACACACACATACACACGCAGCAGCAGCAGCAGCAGCAAAGGTGCAGGTAGTAATAGACAGCAGGACCATTTAAAGAAAAAGAACGTTTACACACACATACACACGCATACAACACACACACATACACACACACACAAAACACACACATACATACACACACACACACACACACACACAACACACACACACACACACACACACATACACTCACTCACTCAAAGGTGCAGGCAGTAATAAAACGATAAACAGGACCATTTAAAGAAAAAAGAACGTTTCTCCCACTAAATTTGCCAAAACAAGCACTTGACAAGCACTAGAGAAAGACAGGTGTCTGCATGGTGTGTGCACCATGAGTAGGTCTGACAGGTACAAAGAGCCATGATCATGAAGGCAACGGTGGTACAGCAGCAAGTTTATACTCAATTCAAAAGCATCATGGCAGCCAATCAAAGTTTACTGATATGAGGTTTCACATGGTTATATACTTGCATTTTCAAAGGCCTGAACATGCCACATGATTCCAAGCCCTCTGAATTCAGTCAAGCAACATGTAAGGGAGACCAACAAAGAAATAATCACAGGAATCATGTAGGACACAACAACAGCCTATTGGGCTTTTGGTTGCATCGTGGTGGCAAGGGCATTCACATGACTGATTCCATAAAGCTCTGGATGATCCTCCTCAGCAGTTTGATACAGTTCTCCATCCACAGAGAACAATCAACATACATACCTGAGGTTCTGATGAAATGAGCAAACTAGCAAGCACAAGCGCAGAGAAATCAGAAATGGCCTTGTGGTTGTTAGGACCTGCAGCTGGAATGATGTTAGTCTTGTCTTCACTCATTCTAACTTTGTTCACAGTCATCCATTTCTCAACAGATTCTACTGTTAGCTGAATGGCAACATTACACTCAGCAGAGAGAACCAAAGGGAGGGAACCCATTGCTGCAGTGGTGTATCATCAGCAAATATGATATATGACAGCAACAGTTTTGATCACCTGACTCAGGCAGAATATAAATGGGAACAGTACAGGCCCCTGCACTGAACCTCGGGGTACTCCATTCCTCAAAGAAACAGGGTTAAGTTGTGATTAACCATCAAGGATGACTGTGACCGTTTACTTTAGAATCCACAAAACTACGAGCCAAAAATTTTTCTAGATAAAACATACTTTACAGACCACTTTAATACAGCGATACAATAATTCACTTACACATGCACATGGACGCTGGTTGATTTGTAGTTTTGTTTTTCCACAAGTAAAAGTAAATAGCTACATTTCATTCCTAAAGTTATAGCAAGTTCTTCATGCCCGCTGACTGTACAACAAATGTGTGTACCTTATGAACACAGTATCTTACATCAATAAAGGCTGCAAAAAAAAAACACCTTGTCCTTTTTATATTGCTGAGGTTTGTGAAGTCCACCTGATACTTCTGAGGCTTGGGTCCAGTCTCTGGATTCTTCCACTTAATGGTGATTGTGTGGCTAGTCAAATTCGTCACTTCCAATTCCTCTGGTGTCCGCACCAAATTCACTGAGAGCAGAAATCAACAGCAATATCAATGGATCCCTGATGACTTTCATCAACAGTGTCCAGGTGAAAAGTCCTCTATTGTTAGATAAACAGTGGGTTCAACAGATCAAAACTTGTTTCATGGACAATCCATATGCATAGATACCTTTCAATATTAATAATCTCCACCTGTTTAACCCTTACGCCGCCGACGTCACATTTCAGCGACCACATGGCTCACTGCCGACATCACCAAAATGCAACCAATTAGAGTTACCTAACTCCCGATACTCTCACTCTCCAAGTTAATGAGATAGAAAGTCAGCAATAAACGTCATAGTTGGGGGACGACCTGAACTGTGCTCACAGCCATTTGCTTTGTCAGAGCGCTGTTCAGTTAAGTGTTCTTTATCAATTTATTCCGATTGTTTTTCCATTCACTATGACATCACAACCAAGCACTTCACATACTCGACCTCACTGTACATTTACCACAGATCAGGTGCTGGAAATATTGAATAGAGAGTCTGTTGATCCTGATTCAGATGAAAAAGACCCAGATAGTGACCAGGAAACATTATGGGATAGCAAGAATTTAACCGAATTACTGCAAAGTGTGGCGTTGGACACGTGCGAAGTGGTGGGGAGACAATAGAAGACAAGAGATCAGACCAGAGATGCAGGCTCAGTGCGTGTGCCAGTGTTGTTGGCATTGGGCGAACCAACAGTGGCCGACAGTTGAAAGCGTATGTAAGGGGGCCAGCAAGACGAATAGCTAAGACAAGTAAAAGGCAATGAACTTCAAACACAGCTGGCTTGCAGGTCCAGGTTGAAGGGGGGTGGCCAACTGACACGTGTCAGAGGTGAGCAGCAGAGGTGAGCAGCAGAGATGTGTTTGAGTGGGAATTATGATCAGGGGAAGAGACCAACAGGCACATGAATGACTTTGTTTTCATTAAAAAATATTGCTTTCAACAGTGAAAGTGAAAGGGATGTGTGTGTGTGTGTGTGTGTGTGTGTGTGTGTGTGTGGTGTGTGTTGTGTGTTTGTGTGTGTTTGTGAGTGTGTTTACTTTTTCTTTCTTTCATGTATATTAGACATATACATATGTGTGTGTGTGTGTGTGTGTGTGTGTGTGTGTGTGTGTGTGTGTGTGTGTGTCTGTGTGGTGTGTGTGTGTATTTGTGTGTGTGTGCGTGTGTGGTGTGTGTGTGTGTGTGTGTGTGTGTGTGTGTGTGTGTGTGTTCCCTGCTATTGGAGTAGTTGGATTTTATGGCTGTTTCTTCCATTTTTCTGTTGGATATACCATACTTTCTGGTCTTCATTTGTGAGTTGAGTATTTTTCCTCCCTTGCTGAGAGTTTGTCGGCATGCTTTCTTCTTTTTCACGTTGAGAAGAAAGATAACATTCATTTTCTTTATTTTGCTTTTTTTTTTTTGCACTTGAAATTACCAAAAATTTGAAATTGTTGTTGACTAACCATTACTAACACGTTATAATATAATAATAAAAAAAAAAAATAGTGCATCTCCTTCATTTTACAAAAAAATAGTAAGAGAATTGGTTGTTTAGTTCAAGAGTATCCGCGTTTCACATATGCTGGTATGAAATAAAGAGTTTTTTCTTTAAAATGGCTGGCGATGGGGATTCAAGCAAAATACAACGTCTGGCGGTGAAATGGTTAATGCACAGCAAAGCAAACTAATTCCTGTTTATGCTCATCAACACTAACATTGGTGAGATCCTGACAGCGTCATTTTCATCAGAATCTGGCCACACATTTCTTGACCTTGTTGATCAAATATAGTAGGAATGACTGTATTCATGCATTCATGAACATGACTTTCAACAAATTCAATACTGCATTAAAGAACAACACAACTGATAAATAAACCACAAATCCACTGAAATGAAGATTGAAACAAAAACTCGATAGTCATATCTATAGACAAAATAATCCCAAACTATATTCATGTTCACAGAATGAACGAAATTCTCTATCTGTATAATGCCAATGTGGAATAATGCACGATTATGAATAAAAAAATATAAATGACACACCACTGAAAAACTGTTGTCATTTTGAGAAAACAATCAAATCCAAAAATCATGACTGGATATACATGAACCAATAAAGAACATACAACTTTGATTTCTTCTTTTCTGATAATCTGATGCTCTACGCTGATGTTGTAACTTACCAATTAAAATGGAAAAGCAAAATAACTCTGAGTTTCAAATGCTTGACTGACAGGTATTTATTTGCATGTTATTCTGAATTTCTATCTTAATATTCTGTAGCCCTAGACACGGTGCACATTCTATTTTTGTTTGCTCATTTTTCTTTTTTGCACACAGATACATTACAATCAGTCACATCTAGAAAAAAAAATTGAAATAAGGTATATCAATCAATGTCAATTTTTTCTTTTCCACAACAACACACACATGCATGTACACACAAGCACCAGAAGATGGATGAACAACTTTTCACACACAGAACACACACACACTTACTACAACACAGAATCTCCATCATTATTTATCCATCTGGTTCTCTTCCGTGTCTCTCTCTCGCTCCCTCTAAATCCCCCCACCCTGATCACACACACACACACACACACACACACACACCACACACACACACACACACACACTGACTGATAGATACAGATGGATGGATGGATAGATAGATAAACAGACAGATAAATAGGTAGACAGACACAAATAGATTGATAGGTAGGTTTGTAGATAGATAAGTAGATAAATAGATGTACTGACAGATAGACAGACAGAATTCTCTCTCTCCCTCTCTCTCTCTCTCTCTGTCATTCACTCTCAAGCAAGCACATACTCCACCCGCTCCCCTCCTAGCCCCCTCCTCCCCCCACAACAATATGAAACCAGCTGTAACAAACCTAAGCCCTCCTCGTAGCACTGTACAATGTTAGCGGTGTCACCAATGCATGACAGGAACTTGGGGTCCAGGCCACCAGGTGTGCTGTGAGAGCACAGGTCGTAACATTGTTCCTGAACATTGCGGTCTCGGCAGCAGGACGTATGGTTCCGGCCATCTTAAAGTACAAAGGCTCAAAACTGAATTAAGGTAAATGAATCAGGTTACCTTCATTAAATCGAGAGGAATCTATGAAAGGTAGTCTCAAAAAAATCCTTTCAATGTGAGTCCTTCATCAGAGTCCTTACCAAGAGGCAAGTCTAATACAAACAACTGCAAAAGGCAAAGGGTCAAAGAAACAGCCGTCTGTACAGGTAGGGGACAGGTATGACAATACTCCTGTATGTTTTCAGAACTGTAATGTACAAAAAACAATACTTGATATGCCCTATGACAATACTTCTACTCTGTTCCTTTTCAGAGCTGTACTGAACAAGACATTACCTAATATGCCTTCTTAACTGGTTTTCTATTCAACACATTCATTTCAAAATTGTTGATAAAAAAGAGCCTTGTATATGCATGCGTGTATGTGTATGTATGTGTATGCATGTGTGTGTGTGTGGATGAGCTTAGAGCGCAGAAGGAAGAGTGAAAGAGGGGTGATGGAACTAGGTTTAAGGTGGCAAGATATACCCACATGAGAGCAAGTTCTGCAGTGCGTAATTTTGTGCAAACACGAATGCTTGTATTATGTTAAGCCAAGTGTACATTTCACACACACACTCACACTCACACACACACACACACTCTTAGTAAATCCTAGGCTAAAAACGCTGGTTACACGCTGGTTACAGCTCTTACAAACCTGAAAGGCTAATAGGATGATGAAAGAATGCAAAAATGGAAATGATCAGAAAGCCTGGTTCCAAATGCCTTCACTTTTCCTGATAGGAGTGGGGTAAACATCAAAATCCGTCTCTCTTGAAACACTTGACTTTAAAAGGCACTCTGGGAGCGTGTATGAGATGAAATCTTCCTCCAGTGAAAGCTTGCCTACCATGACAGAAGAACATGAAGCACACACACACAAAACAGCATTGCAAGAATACACCTATATTTTCTAACAGGCACTGGCATGGAAATTTCCATAGAGAAAGTACCAGTATCTCAAAACTATAAACTGTAGGAGCTGCACAAATCTTTAAAAAACAAAAACAAACAAACAAAAAACAGTGCTGCTCATAAGCACACCTGCACATTATGCTAATCACACTGACACACACACACACAAAAAAACTGCGAGGCTCTTGCCTCAGCTCCAAGTTGTCACATAAAAAATGGCGCAAAACAAGTTAAATGAATGGTTAGCTGCACACCTTCTCTTTTAATTTCCTCTACTGTGGCAACCCAAGGGATCATCAGCAAGACGACAATAACTTTCCGGCTACTCTTGCTCTAGCCACGCAAACAACAACATGGTGACCCAACTGGTTTTACACACCAACTTTTTCGGAAAACGTGCTACCTGTGAATCCTGAATTTAATCTGTGATTCCCCAACATGACTCAAAACCCATTAAACATCCTCAAACAGATTCTGTGCCAAAGGGAAGCCAGTATGGGCTATCATTGAAAAGAGACATATACCAGAACACTGCACCATTCTTCTCAAGAAACTGATGGGGCTGTTTTTACTGAATGATCAAACATGTAAGAGCATCTCAGCCAAATGATAGCAACCAAAGAGACAGAGAGCACTTCAAGTTTTCTGAATTATGCCCAGAGAGAAGGAGAGAGAGAGGAGAGAGAGAGAGGCGATGAGAGAGAGAGAGAGAGAGAGAGAGAGAGAGAGAGAGAGAGACGGAGCTGAGAGGAGAGAGAGAGAGCACTGCAAGTTTTCTGAATTAACCAACCCCCCTGAGAGAGAGAGAGAGAGAGAGAGAGAGAGAGAGAGACAGAGAGACAGAGACAGGGAGAGAGAGAGGAGACAGAGAGAGAGAGCTCTGCAAGTTTTCTTAATCAATTAATCAAGCAATTAATAAATGCATCACACATACACACACACACACACAAGTATGGATATATATACACACACACATTCTCCAACATGACTCAAAACCCATTAAACACCTCAACCAGATTCTGTGCCAAAGGGGAAGCCAGTATGGGCTATCATTGAAAAAGACACATACCAGAATACTGTACTGTTCTTCTCATGAAACTGATGGGGCTGTTTACTGAATGATCAAACATGTAAGAGCATTTCAGCCAAATGATGGCAACCAAGAGAGACAGAGAGCACTGCAAGTTTTTCTGAATTATGCCCAGAGAGAGAGGAGAGAGAGAGAGAGAGAGAGAGAGAGGAGAGAGAGAGAGAGAGAACACTGCAAGTTTTCTGAATTGACCAACCCCTGAGAGAGAGAGAGAGAGAGAGAGAGAGAGAGAGACAGAGACAGAGACAGAGACAGAGAGAGAGGAGGGGGGGGGAGGGGGAGAGAGAGCTCTGCAAGTTTTCTTAATCAATTAATCAAGCAGTTAATAAATGCATCACACATACACACACACACACACAAGTATGGATATATACACACACACATATGCACGCATGCACACACACATACAAATGCAAGCAAGTGCATGGGCCCATTAAGGAGACAGAGACAGACAGAGATACAGAGAGCAGAGAACACAGAAAGGGAGAGGGGGGGGGGGGGGGGGAAGGGGGGTTCGAATGCACTTCAAGTTCTCTTCTCATGTCACTGCTTATTCCTTGTTCACTCACTATCGCCTTCACTGTTGTCCTGGGTTGTCCTATTTGCAATGGAAATACAAGAGTTGTCTTCCCCTGATTTTTTTTTTTTTCTTCTCAAACTGACCCATTGCTCAGGGTGTGTCAAAGCTCAGCAGAATTACCGTACGTATTTCCAAAAATGACTTTTAGATTTAAAACAATATAAAAACCTTTGCTCTGAGGGATTTTTCATGCAAAAGAAAATTCACAATGTCATTGTCAAAAAGGGATGTAAACAGGCTAAAAATCTCTCTCTCTCAGATCGAACAAACTACCAGCAGCCGTACAAGTTGCTGTGACTATCAGCACCAACACAGCCTTAAAACCATGCCTCCATACAAGTTGCTGTGACTATCAGCACCAACACTGCCTTAAAACCATGCCTCCATACAAGTTGCTGTGACTATCAGCACCAACACTGCCTTAAAACCACGCCTCCGTACAAGTTGCTGTGACTATCAGCAGCACCAACACAGCCTTAAAACCATGCCTCCATACAAGTTGCTGTGACTATCAGCACCAACACAGCCTTAAAACCATGCCTCCATACAAGTTGCTGTGACTATCAGCACCAACACAGCCTTAAAACCATGCCTCCATACAAGTTGCTGTGACTATCAGCACCAACACTGCCCTAACACCACGCCTCCATACAAGTTGCTGTGACTATCAGCACCAACACAGCCTTAAAACCATGCCTCCATACAAGTTGCTGTGACTATCAGCACCAACACTGCCTTAAAACCACGCCTCCATACAAGTTGCTGTGACTATCAGCACCAACACTGCCCTAACACACCACGCCTTACCTACAGCACAAGACAGGATAGTGCCAATGTAGTCCAGACACACCACTAGGACACTGGGGGTCCCGAAGTACGAGGTCACGTCCGCCGAGTACTGACAGCCCTGGGAGCAGACAGACGGCATCCCAGTGTCTTCACAGCACTCTGAAACAACACGACACCCCCCATGGGATAACCTCTGTGTGTAGCCCATATGGCGCAGCTCATACAAGGAAACAGTTTAATCTCATATTCAAAAAGGGTGGTATGGCTTTTTGTTTTTCAGGAAACAAATTTGTTCAACCAATTACATTATTCCTGAATTTTAAGTCTTTAGGGCTTTGTCTCACAAGTGAAATCTATGAATTATGCTCGCGTGAACAGGCATGATTCACATGCATTATGAGTCTTCTCAAAGCTTAACCCTTTGAATCTTGCAATGTTTTTATTCATGCACGTCATCATAATCATCCCGTCACAAACACACAAAAATGTGTCAATATAAAGGCTGATTGTCTTTTCATGATCTTTGTTTCATTCATGCATGTAATAATGGAATGGTGGGTCAAATGTGGTCTTTAATTCCGAATCTGCTATCTTTTCCTACCCTTCCCCCCGCCGCCTCTAGGGCTCGCTCGCCTGGGATTGGCCCCCGCAGCCGTGTGCGGGCTGCTTGTCCCCCCCCCTGCCCACCCGATACAGCCCGGCTTCTTGCCGACACCTGGTTATTCTGGACGTTTGAAAGACCACCTGTCCCCCCGCCATGCAGAGCGACAGCCAATACGTCGTTGCCAGAACCGCATGCGAAACAGGGGAAGGAAGAGATAAACATTTTTTTTGTACTTGTACTAGTTGTGACGTGAAAGTGTCTTGATGCATGAATGAAAACAAAGATCATGAAAAGACAATCAGCTTTATATTGACAACATTTTTGTGTGTTTGTGACGGGATGATTATGATGACGTGCTATGAATAAAAACATTGCAAGATTCAAAGGGTTTAAGCTTTGAGAAGACCTCATAATGCATGTTGTGAATCTGCTGTTCACGCGAGCATATTCATAGATTTTCACTTGTGGCGAAGAAAAGCCCCTAAAAGACTTAAAATCAGGGAATAATGTAATTGGTTGAAAAAATTTGTTTCATGAAAAACAAAAAAGCCATACACCCTTTTTGGAATTATGAGAATTAAACTGTTTCCTTGTAGTTGAGCTGCGCCATAGAGCCTGGGGAGCTACAGACAACAGAGGTTTTTATCCCAATGGGGGGTGTCGTGTTTTGTTTCAGAGTGCTGTGAAGACACTGGGATGCCGTTCTTCTTGTGCTCCAAGGGGCTGTCAGTACTCGGGCGGACGGGACCTAAGTAATTTCGGGACCCCAGTGTCCTAGTGGTGTGTCTGGATTCGTACATTTGGCACTATCATGTCTTGTGCTGTAGGTAAGGTGGTGTTTAGGGCAGGTGTTGGTGCTGATTAGTCACAGTCAACTTGTATGGAGGACGTGGTTTTGTGTTGGTGCTGATAGTCACAGCAACTTGTATGGAGGCCGTGGTGTGTTGGTGCTGGGCAGTAGTGTTGGTGCTGATAGTCACAGCAAACTTGTATGGAGGCATGGTTTATAGGCTGTGTTTGGTGCTGATAGTCACAGCAACTTGTATGGAGGCATGGTTTTAAGGCTGTGTTGGTGCTGATAGTCACAGCAACTTGTATGGAGGCATGGTTTTAAGGCTGTGTTGGTGCTGATAGTCACAGCAACTTGTACGGAGGCGTGGTTTTAAGGCAGTGTTGGTGTGATAGTCACAGCAACTTGTATGGAGGCATGGTTTTAAGGCAGTGTTGGTGCTGATAGTCACAGCAACTTGTATGGAGGCATGGTTTTTAAGGCTGTGTTGGTGCTGATAGTCACAGCAACTTGTACGGCTGCTGGTAGTTGTTCGATCTGAGAGAGAGATTTTTAGCCTGTTTACATCCCTTTTTGACAATGACATTGTGAATTTTCTTTTTGCATGAAGAAAATCCCTCAGAGCAAAGGTTTTTATATTTGTTTTAAATCTAAAAGTCATTTTTGGAAATACGTACGGTAATTCTGCTGAGCTTTGACACACACCTGAGCAATGGGTCAGTTTGAGAAGAAAAAAAAAATCAGGGGAAGACAACTCTTGTATTTTCCATTGCAAATAGGACAACCCAGGACAACAGTTGAAGGCGATAGTGAGTGAAGTGAACAAGGAATAAGCAGTGACATGAGAAGAGAACTTGAAGTGCATTCGAACCCCCCTTCCCCCCCCCCCCCCTTCCTTCCCTTTCTGTGTTCCTCTGCTCTCTGTATCTCTGTCTGTCTCTGTCTCCTTAATGGGCCCATGCACTTGCTTGCATTTGTATGTGTGTGTGCATGCGTGCATATGTGTGTGTGTATATATCCATACTTGTGTGTGTGTGTGTGTATGTGTGATGCATTTATTAACTGCTTGATTAATTGATTAAGAAAACTTGCAGAGCTCTCTCTCCCCTCCCCCCCCTCTCTCTTTCTCTGTCTCTGTCTCTGTCTCTCTCTCTCTCTCTCTCTCTCTCTCTCTCTCTCTCAGGGGTTTGGTCAATTCAGAAAAACTTGCAGTGTTCTCTCTCTCTCTCTCTCTCTCTCTCTCTCTCTCTCTCTCTCTCTCTCTCTATGGGCATAATTCAGAAAACTTGCAGTGCTCTCTGTCTCTTTGGTTGCCATCATTTGGCTGAAATGCTCTTACATGTTTGATCATTCAGTAAAACAGCCCCATCAGTTTCATGAGAAGAACAGTACAGTATTCTGGTATGTGTCTTTTCAATGATAGCCCATACTGGCTTCCCTTTGGCACAGAATCTGGTTGAGGATGTTTAATGGGTTTTGAGTCATGTTGGAGAATGTGTGTGTATATATATCCATACTTGTGTTGTGTGTGTGTATGTGTGATGCATTTATTAATTGCTTGATTAATTGATTAAGAAAACTTGCAGAGCTCTCTCTCTCTGTCTCCTCTCTCTCTCTCTCCCTGTCTCTGGTCTCTGTCTCTCTCTCTCTCTCTCTCTCTCTCTCTCTCTCTCTCTCTCAGGGGTTGGTTTAATCAGAAAACTTGCAGTGCTCTCTCTCTCTCTCTCCTCTCACTCTCTCTCTCTCTCTCCTCTCTCTCTCTCTCGTCTCTCTCTCTCTCTCTCCTCTCTGGGCACCTACTTAATCAGAAAACTTGAAGTGCTCTCTGTCTCTTTGGTTGCTATCATTTGGCTGAGATGCTCTACATGTTTGATCATTCAGTTAAAACAGCCCCATCAGTTTCTTGAGAAGAATGGTGCAGTGTTCTGGTATGTGTCTTTTCAATGATAGCCCATACTGGCTTCCCTTTGGCACAGAATCTGTTTGAGGATGTTTAATGGGTTTTGAGTCATGTTGGGGAATCACAGATTAAATTCAGGATTCACAGGTAGCACGTTTTCCGAAAAAGTTTGGTGTAAAACCAGTTGGGTCACCATGTTGTTGTTTGCGTGGCTAGAGCAAGAGTAGCCGGGAAAGTTATTGTCGTCTTGCTGATGATCCCTTGGGTTGCCACAGTAGAGGAAATTAAAAGAGAAGGTGTGCAGCTAACCATTCATTTAACTTGTTTTGCGCCATTTTTTGTGTGACAACTTGGAGCTGAGGCAAGAGCCTCGCAGTTTTTTTTTGTGTGTGTGTCAGTGTGATTAGCATAATGTGCAGGTGTGCTGCTATGAGCAGCACCTGTTTTTTGTTTGTTTGTTTGTTTTTTAAAGATTTGTGCAGCTCCTACAGTTTATAGTTTTGAGATACTGGTTACTTTCTCTATGGAAATTTCCATGCCAGTGCCTGTTAGAAAATATAGGTGTATTCTTGCAATGCTGTTTTGTGTGTGTGTGTGCTTCATGTTCTTCTGTCATGGTAGGCAAGCTTTCACTGGAGGAAGATTTCATCTCATACACGCTCCCAGAGTGCCTTTTAAAGTCAAGTGTTTCAAGAGAGACGGATTTTGATGTTTACCCCACTCCCTATCAGGAAAGTGAAGGCATTTGGAACCAGGCTTTCTGATCATTTCCATTTTTGCATTCTTTCATCATCCTATTAGCCTTTCAGGTTTGTAAGAGCTGTAACCAGCGTGTAACCAGCGTTTTAGCCTAGGATTTACTAAGAGTGTGTGTGTGTGTGAGTGTGTGAGTGTGTGTGTGAAATGTACACTTGGGCTTAACATAATACAAGCCATTCGTGTTTGCACAAAATTACGCACTGCAGAACTTGCTCTCATGTGGGTATATCTTGCCCACCTTAAACCTAGTTCCATCACCCCTCTTTCACTCTTCCTTCTGCGCTCTAAGCTCATCCACACACACACATGCATACACATACATACACATACACGCATGCATATACAAGGCTCTTTTTTATCAACAATTTTGAAATGAATGTGTTGAATAGAAAACAGTTAAGAAGGCATATTAGGTAATGTCTTGTTCAGTACAGCTCTGAAAAGGAACAGAGTAGAAGTATTGTCATAGGGCATATCAAGTATTGTTTTGTACATTACAGTTCTGAAAAACATACAGGGAGTATTGTCATACCTGTCCCCTACCTGTACAGACGGCTGTTTCTTTGACCCTTGCCCTTTTGCAGTTGTTTGTATTAGACTGCCTCTTGGTAAGGACTCTGATGAAGGACTCACATTGAAAGGATTTTTTTGAGACTACCTTTCATAGATTCCTCTCGATTTAATGAAGGTAACCTGATTCATTTACCTTAATTCAGTTTGAGCCTTTGTACTTTAAGATGGCCGGAACCATACGTCCTGCTGCCGAGACGCAAATGTTCAGGAACAATGTTACGACCTGTGCTCTCACAGCACACCTGGTGGCCTGGACCCAAAGTTCCTGCATGCATTGGTGACACCGCTAACATTGTACAGTGCTACGAGGAGGGCTTAGGTTTGTTACAGCTGGTTTCATATTGTTGTGGGGGGAGGAGGGGCTAGGAGGGGAGCGGGTGGAGTATGTGCTTGCTTGAGAGTGAATGACAGAGAGAGAGAGAGAGGGGAGAGAGAGAATTCTGTCTGTCTATCTGTCAGTACATCTATTTATCTACTTATCTATCTACAAACCTACCTATCAATCTATTTGTGTCTGTCTACCTATTTATCTGTCTGTTTATCTATCTATCCATCCATCCATCTGTATCTATCAGTCAGTGTGTGTGTGTGTGTGTGTGTGTGTGTGTGTGTGTGTGTGTGTGTGTGTGTGATCAGGGTGGGGGGATTTAGAGGGAGCGAGAGAGAGACACGGAAGAGAACCAGATGGATAAATAATGATGGAGATTCTGTGTGTAGTAAGTGTGTGTGTGTCTGTGTGTGAAAAGTTGTTCATCCATCTTCTGGTGCTTGTGTGTACATGCATGTGTGTTGTTGTGGAAAAGAAAAAATTGACATTGATTGATATACCTTATTTCAATTTTTTTTTCTAGATGTGACTGATTGTAATGTATCTGTGTGCAAAAAAGAAAAATGAGCAAACAAAAATAGAATGTGCACCGTGTCTAGGGCTACAGAATATTAAGATAGAAATTCAGAATAACATGCAAATAAATACCTGTCAGTCAAGCATTTGAAACTCAGAGTTATTTTGCTTTTCCATTTTAATTGGTAAGTTACAACATCAGCGTAGAGCATCAGATTATCAGAAAAGAAGAAATCAAAGTTGTATGTTCTTTATTGGTTCATGTATATCCAGTCATGATTTTTGGATTTGATTGTTTTCTCAAAATGACAACAGTTTTTCAGTGGTGTGTCATTTATATTTTTTATTCATAAATCGTGCATTATTCCACATTGGCATTATACAGATAGAGAATTTCGTTCATTCTGTGAACATGAATATAGTTTGGGATTATTTGTCTATAGATATGACTATCGAGTTTTTGTTTCAATCTTCATTTCAGTGGATTTGTGGTTTATTTATCAGTTGTGTTGTTCTTTAATGCAGTATTGAATTTGTTGAAAGTCATGTTCATGAATGCATGAATACAGTCATTCCTACTATATTTGATCAACAAGGTCAAGAAAAGTGTGTGGCCAGATTCTGATGAAAATGACGCTGTCAGGATCTCACCAATGTTAGTGTTGATGAGCATAAACAGGAATTAGTTTGCTTTGCTGTGCATAACCATTTCACCGCCAGACGTTGTATTTTGCTTGAATCCCCATCGCCAGCCATTTAAAGAAAAAAACTCTTTATTTCATACCAGCATATGTGAAACGCGGATAACTCTTGAACTAAACAACCAATTCTCTTACTATTTTTTTGTAAAATGAAGGAGATGCACTATTTTTTTTTTTTATTATATTATATAACGTGTTAGTAATGGTTAGTCAACAACAATTTCAAATTTTTGGTAATTTCAAGTGCAAAAAAAAAAAAGCAAAATAAAGAAAATGAATGTTATCTTTCTTCTCAACGTGAAAAAAGAAGAAGAAAGCATGCCGACAAAAACTCTCAGCAAGGGAGGAAAAATACTCAACTCACAAATGAAGACCAGAAAGTATGGTATATCCAACAGAAAAATGGAAGAAACAGCCATAAATCCAACTACTCCAATAGCAGGAAACACACACACACACACACACACACACACACACACACACACACACACACACCACACACACACACACAAATACACACACACACACACACACACACACACACACACACACACACACACCACACACACACACACCACACACACATGTATATGTATATGTCTAATATACATGAAAGAAAGAAAAAGTAAACACACTCACAAACACACAAACACACATACACACACACACACACACACACACACACACACACACAAACACACACACATCCCTTTCACTTTCACTGTTGAAAGCAAGCATATTTTTAATGAAAACAAAGTCATTCATGTGCCTGTTGGTCTCTTCCCCTGATCATAATTCCCACTCAAACACATCTCTGCTGCTCACCTCTGCTGCTCACCTCTGACACGTGTCAGTGGCCACGCCCCTTCAACCTGGACCTGCAAGCCAGCTGTGTTTGAAGTTCATTGCCTTTTACTTGTCTTAGCTATTCGTCTTGCTGGCCCCCTTACATACGCTTTCAACTGTCGGCCACTGTTGGTTCGCCCAATGCCAAAACACTGGGCACACGCACTGAGCCTGCATCTCTGGTCTGATCTCTTGTCTTCTATTGTCTCCCCACCACTTCGCACGTGTCCAACGCCACACTTTGCAGTAATTCGGTTAAAATTCTTGCTATCCCATAATGTTTCCTGGTCACTATCTGGGTCTTTTCATCTGAATCAGGATCAACAGACTCTCTATTCAATATTTCAGCACCTGATCTGTGGGTAAATGTACAGTGAGGTCGAGTATGTGAAGTGCTTGGTTGTGATGTCATAGTGAATGGAAAAAACAATCGGAATAAATTGATAAAGAACACTTAACTGAACAGCGCTCTGACAAAGCAAATGGCTGTGAGCACAGTTCAGGTCGTCCCCCAACTATGACGTTTATTGCTGACTTTCTATCTCATTAACTTGGAGAGTGAGAGTATCGGGAGTTAGGTAACTCTAATTGGTTTGCATTTGGTGATGTCGGCCAGTGAGCCATGTGGTCGCTGAAATGTGACGTCGGCGGGCGTAAGGGTTTAAACAGGTGGAGATTATTAATATTGAAAGGTATCTATGCATATGGATGTCCATGAAACAAGTTTTGATCTGTTGAACCACTGTTTATCTAACAAATAGAGGACTTTTCACCTGGGACACTGTTGATGAAAGTCATCAGGGATCCATTGATATTGCTGTTGATTTCTGCTCTCAGTGAATTTGGTGCGGACACCAGAGGAATTGGAAGTGACGAATTTGACTAGCCACACAATCACCATTAAGTGGAAGAATCCAGAGACTGGACCCAAGCCTCAGAAGTATCAGGTGGACTTCACAAACCTCAGCAATAATAAAAAGGACAAGGTGTGTTTTTTTTGCAGCCTTATTGATGTAAGATACTGTGTTCATAAGGTACACACATTTGTTGTACAGTCAGCGGGCATGAAGAACTTGCTATAACTTTAGGAATGAAATGTAGCTATTTACTTTTACTTGTGGAAAAACAAAACTACAAATCAACCAGCGTCCATGTGCATGTGTAAGTGAATTATTGTATCGCTGTATTAAAGTGGTCTGTAAAGTATGTTTATCTAGAAGAATTTTTGGCTCGTAGTTTTGTGGATTCTAAAGTAAACGGTCACAGTCATCCTTGATGGTTAATCACAAACTTAACCCTGTTTCTTTGAGGAATGGAGTACCCCGAGGTTCAGTGCAGGGGCCTGTACTGTTCACATTTATATTCTGCCTGAGTCAGGTGATCAAAAACATGTTGCTGTCATATATCATATTTGCTGATGATACACCACTGCAGCAATGGGTTCCTCCCTTTGGTTCTCTCTGCTGAGTGTAATGTTGCCATTCAGCTAACAGTAGAATCTGTTGAGAAAATGGATGACTGTGAACAAAGTTAGAATGAGTGAAGACAAGACTAACATCATTCCAGCTGCAGCTGCAGGTCCTAACAAACCACAAGGCCATTTCTGATTTCTCTGCGCTTGTGCTTGCTAGTTGCTCATTTCATCAGAACCTCAGGTATGTATGTTGATTGTTCTCTGTGGATGGAGAACTGTATCAAACTGCTGAGGAGGATCATCCAGAGCTTTATGGAATCAGTCATGTGAATGCCCTTGCCACCACGATGCAACCAAAAGCCCAATAGGCTGTTGTTGTGTCCTACATGGATTCCTGTGATGTGATTATCCTTACATGTTGCTGACTCCCTTACATGTGGCTTGGACTGAATGTCAGAGGCCTTGGAAGTATAACCATGTGGCATGTTTCAGGCCTTTGAAATGCAAGTATACCATGATGAAACCTCATATCAGTAAACTTTGATTGGCTGCCATGATGCTTTGAATGAGTATAAACTGTGCTGCGTACACCGTTGCCTTCATGATCATGGCTCTTTGTACCTGTCAGACCTACTCATGGTGCACACACATGCAGACACCTGTCTTTCTCTAGTGCTTGTCAAGTGCTTGTTTTGCAAATTAGTGGGAGAGAAACGTTCTTTTTCTTTAAATGGTCCTGTTATCGTTTTATTACTGCCTGCACCTTTGAGTGAGTGAGTGTATGGTGTGTGTGTGTGTGTGTGTGTGTGTGTGTGTGTGTGTGTGTGTGTGTATGTATGTGTGTGTTTTGTGTGTGTGTATGTGTGTGTGTGTTGTATGCGTGTGTATGTGTGTGTAAAACGTTCTTTTTCTTTAAATGGTCCTGCTGTCTATTACTACCTGCACCTTTGCGCTGCTGCTGCTGCTGCGTGTGTATGTGTGTGTGTGTGTGTGTGTGTGTGTGTGTGTGTGTGTGTGTGTTTGTAGTGTTTGTGTGTGTGTGTGTGTGTGGCATTCTGTAGTTCATGCAAGGACTGCTGAAGACATGTTTTTAGTGCTTTTTTTTGTCTCAGCGATTCCTGTATATGGTTCTATGAAAAAAAAAGTTTGTACTTTTTCTTCATGGCATGTATTTCGTACTTTTGTGTTGTTAAAGCATTGAAATGTATTTTCATTATGCAATGATGCTAGAGCTTTGCAGATGGCACAGTGATGTAATGAAAAAAAAAGAAACAAAAAAGTAGTGTAGTATTAGTAATTGTAGTAACAATAGTCTCTTGGTATCAGTTGTTCCTTCAGTTTAAAAAAAAAAGAGATCTGCACTAGTTTCTCAATATTGTTAATGCAAAGTTCTGATAAGCTTGCCTGTGCAATTGCAAGAGCAGCTTTTCTCACGGAGAGCTGTGAAATCATGTGTGTCACTTATTCCCTTTGTTACATTGGCACACACAACTTCAGTTAACTGGCACAGCACTTTTTGATGATTAACGTTTTGTCTGTACATATGTGACTTTCAGAGGACCACAACAGGCCTCATGTACATCTGCAGAACCTGGTGCCGGGGACGTCGTACAGTGTTAGTGTGTAGTCTCTCCTTAATGACACGTCAAGTCCTCCCACACTACGCTCACCCCCTTCACCCGGGCTCTTGGTGAGAAGAAAATGGGTTTTTTTTTTCATGCCAGAAATTCGGATATATTTTTTTTTCAAACCCTTGGTGGTGAGAACACCACAGAAAGTATGGACTGTGGTGTGTCTCTATTTGACGCCAAGAACACAGACACAGCCATATATCCCTGATGAGTCGATCCAGTGGTCGAAAGGCCTAGGAGCAGGCAATATTAACAGATCTGCCTTCAAGAGGGATTACGAAGGTTCCCTCATGCAGCTAGTGAAGGGTTTTTTTTATATTATTATTATGATATATTTTCTGTCGCCAATTTCTTCATTTTCAACTTTTTTTTTTTTTTAAACGTTCCAGTCTTACCAAGTCATTTCCAGAATGACTGAAGAATATATAGAATTGTTAGCCTGCACTTGTTTTCCCCCACTACTTAATTGTTCAGCATTATTTTTGGTTTCCTAGCAGTTATCTGTTCAGACGATTACATTATTCTTACCTTGGGCATGACTGAATGCCCTATAACCAGGAACCTCATTTAAGAAAAATTATTGAGAGCTAGGGAGCCTCCGAGGCGCAGAGACCCAGCAACAGTGGCTCATGATTCTATATCATTTTCCATTTGTAAATTCTGAATACATTTTCTTTCTTTTCTGTTAGGCTGTGATCATAATCTTGCGGTCGGCTCTCTCTTGGACTGTGTTTTTCTTTTTACATGAAATGGAACTTCAGAAACGCTTTTTTTGAAGAATTCACTCTCGGTCCTTCTTTTGGCTTTGCAAACTGTGGTCATGGACTGAGAACAACATGTAAATGCCAGGATTGGCTGCTTCGCTCCAGTCTTGAACACCACTGGTTTTCTTTTGTTTGGAATTAGTCATTTGTCATGTTGACAGAAGCAGGTTTTCATTTCTTGGAGGCCTGCAACAAGTGAGACCTGTGTATATGCAGGAGTCTGAGGTCAGTTCCCTTGGTCTCCTTTTAAAGAGAAAAAAAAGTTGATGTTTCTGAGTAATGTATTGAGTCATGCCAGAAGAAAGCACTTGTTTGGACAGGTAAGCGTTCCATAAAACCACATCTGATAGTAAAATTCCTGTTTATTTAATCAGATGCTTCGCTAAATGTAATGGTCACATTATGCGTCTGAGAACATAGTGGTTGTGTACTGCAAGTACTGATTATTATTTTTATTGATGTGAAGAGAAGTTCATCCACTTGTGGACTCTTATTTGTTGTTGTTGTTTTTTATTTAATTTTTTTTTTTTTTGCTGTCCCAACCTCTGCACCACCTCAGAGGCAGTGCACCCACGCGCCTTATTCTGACACCCCGTCCACAACCACATCCCAGTCAGCCTCGCCGCAGCCCTGGCACCGGCAATCCACAGGGAGCAGTCAATGTCAAGTCGACAAGAGGCAACCCACCGCACTGCTGCCAAGTCACCTTCAGTGGTGTTCAGTGGTGCCTGTTTTGATCTAACATACGCAGGACACCACTACAAAGCTCCCTACTGATGACAATAATTGCTTAGTTGTGGAGCCGGTGTGAGTGAGCTCTCCCTCCGGAGGGCACCACCCGTCTGTGCAGCGACGCCTCCATAGACTCGCTGATACCGGTGACCCCGGTGGAACCAAACCAAGGCCACAGATGTGGAGTGGACATCAAAATTGAGGTCACCATTAGAGCAGGGCATGAAGGGTCACAGAATTTGAGACATTCTTTTTTTGATGCTGATCGATGGAAATGATGATGATGAAGATGATGCTACGGATTTCCATTTCGGTCTGAGGATACATGACTGGGCTGTACACTACGCTTCCTTTCATAATATATCCCGGCGTCAACCAGGCCCGAGAGATACAGACACCTGCAGTGTTGGCCAGGAAATTTGAGCACACTCTCAGAAATGCATCCATTATGTGGATGAATCTTGACTGTGTGGTCCTAGTCTTCCCAACTGAGTCTGCAGTAAACTCAAACTTGGGTAGGAGCCGGTCGGGGCAGAAAAAAATCATATGACTCTGGATGGAATTCGAACCCACAACCTCCCAGCCGGGAGTCCGCAATGCTAACCACTTCGCCACGGCAGCTGCTGGTCTGGATTCTTATTTAATTCATCCACTTCTGGGCTCTTGATTCATTTGTTAAGAAGACTTTGTCAAGAATGTGTATGGAAAATGTTGTTGTGTTTCTGTGTCTCGTAACAAAATGGTTATTCACACAATAAATGTGTATTTTTTCAGATTCAGAGCGTCCTTCCTCCCCACACCCTCCAAACCAACACCAGTCGTGCTCTGTGGACCCAACAGAACACGTAGGTTCATACAGAATTTGTTTTGCTTTTGTTTTTCCCTTATTTTCGAATGCAGCATGCCTATAGATTGATCGATAGGAGAACAAGAGGAGGAATGCTAGCTTGTTTGGGGGGGGTAGGGGGGATTCATTTTTTCTCCGTGAATGTATTTGTTTTTCCCGTTTATGGATAAAAGTGTGTGGTTGTTTGAGTTTGACGTCTGTTTCACACGACAGTGTGTATTAGGAAAATATGTGTACGTACGTCGTGTGTGTGTGGCGTGAGTGGTGTGTTGTGTGTGTGTGTGGGGTGCGGTTTATGTGCGTGTGTGTGTGTGTGTGTGGTGGGGATGTGTGTGGTTGTGCAGTGTGTGTGTGTGTGTGTGTGTGCGCACATGCACGTGTGTGGGTGCGAAACTGGGGAGGAGGCTCTGTCTCTATTCTTAGGCACGTTCATGTTTTCTTGCTTACAAGTGTAGAGAGTGTAGGTACATTCTTAAATTTAACATACGTTTCTACTAAAAGTAATTTAGACATTAGGTGAGCGAGTGTGTGTGTGTGCTGAGGGATGTGTATGTGTGTTGTGTATATGCATTATTTATCAAAATTCGTTCCCCGTGACCATAGTTATTGGGTATTCCTGTTCTTCAGTATGGCGTAAGTGGTTGACGGACATTGGTCCAGGTCTTTGGTGTTGGTCATCAGTAAAATTCTTCGGTCGCCTCAGGTTTCCTCTGCAGAAACCTGTAGGTGATCTTATACTGAGTCGCAGTTGTGTGATAACTTATTCAGTTCCAAATTTAGTATTGTTCAACTCTGACAGAGCACAAGAATCCATTTTGATGGGGGTGGTACGTTGACACAAATGCCCGTGATTTTAACTCCTAGTTGCGCTGAAGGTCGGGGGCCCTGAAGGTGATGTGTGTGGCTCCAAATGTCTGGGAATCATGTTAGTTATTTACTAGCCAATGTGAAAAAAACAGGAGGATGAAGAGTTAATTCATGTTTTTCATGTAAACATAAACAATGAATTGCTGTTCAAAGTCTTTGACAAAAGACCACGTAATAACCATGACGGGATAGTCTGATCATTGCGCTTGTGCATATCCTTTTGGCTGGTTGTGCTTTTTGGTCTGGCCAGCTTCCAACTGAAGGGGCCGGCTCTCTGGGTTGTGGTTGTTTTGCGAGGAATGTCAATGTTCTGAAAGATTGTCAACAGGATACAAACGATCTTTGAACAATGAAGAAGGAAACTGATAACGAATGATGATTCAGATTCAACGGGACCCTGGCCGCAGGATAACAGGATAATTACAAGACGGATTCAAATTGAATTGGTTTGGAAGCGTCGATAACTCCCCATTATACCTCTCTCCCATGAACGCCCTCTCCTAACATACATGTTGTTATGTGCGTATGTGTGAATATTCGTGGATTCATGCATGTATCATCTTCATCCATATACATTAATCATACCCCCCCCTCCACCCCTTTTTCCACACGCACACACACACACTCCACACCACAACCACCACCCAGCACACAGTGCTTGCATGTTTGAACGGCGCTCAGCATTGTTGTGGGCCGACTGCTGGCCAGTCCAGCAGCATCAGAAAGCCCTGCCACGGCTGTGTGCACTGAAAGCTCCCCCGGCCACCAACGCACGGACTTTTGGGGGGGCAGGCACTGAAAAAGAACAACAGACTCATCTGTGATGCTGAGAGGTTGGTGAGTGCATGGAGGTCTGCAGTCGACCTTCACACGCTCTGCACATCGTCTTTTTCTTTGCTTCATGTTTGCTTAAAAACAAAAAAAAAAAAACAAAAACAAAAAAAATCACAACACACGTACACACGCATGCATGCATGTCCACACAAACAATCGCACATTGCACACCCACCCACACACACACACACAAACACACACACACACACACAAACCACCACACACACACACACACACACACATACATCTAATCAATTTTTTTATCTTCTTTAAGTGACTTCAACCAAGACTATTGTTGTTTTAATCCTAGATCTGACAGAACCTTGAAAAAAAAATCTGTTTGGTTGTGTTGATTATTTTTTTCGCGCATAGTAGCGCGAAGCCGCTCATATGTTT
>JADBJO010023643.1:0-26268 GCA_016801955.1 Conus betulinus | reverse complement strand
GAGAAGACTTCTTGAGCATAAATCAATCTATCCGCACAAAGCAAGCACGAGTGTTCCACTCCTTATCTTTGTCCCCATCGGTTTTTGTTTGCTTAATTTGTATGTGTTTGTTGGTGTGTGTTTGTTGTGTGTGTGGTTGGGACGAGCTTGGTTTGTGTGTAGTGTGTGTGTGTTGTGTTTGTGCTTTGTGTGTTGTGTCAAATGTGTAGAAGTTGCTTGGACATGGGAGTTGTTCTTTGTGGCTGTGTTGCACATGCCGTGTGGTTGGTGTGTGTGTGTGTGTGTGGTGTAGTTTGTGTGTGTGTGTGGTTTGTGTGTGTGTGGTGTGCATATACTTTTACTTTGAGTGCCTGAGTGAGAAGTAGAGTGAACGGCCTGTGAGTTGTGTCTTTTGTATTGTTTGGACTGATAGAATGACATTCCGTGTTCTGATAAAATGGGGATCTCTTCTGTTTGTGTATATATGATTTTTAAAACAGCCTTTGAACTCCAATGAGATAGTTCATGTTGACTCTTAGTGGTATGAGAAAAGAAACTAGTATGGAATGCAGCTTGTTAACAGTATGCTACGTCACTGAAACATAGTTGTGTTCTTGTTTTAGTATCATCTGTAGCCTGTTTTGTTACTGTTTCCTTGTTGTAGTATTCGTCTTTAACGATGAATAATGGTTCGAACTGGTATGGTCACTGCCACTTGGTACCACCTGTAACGAGTCTCAGCATTTAAAATTGGGTGTTTCTCTCTGAACGCACATGTGTGACTATATGTCGAACCTATGACCAAGTGTATGCCATCAATGGTGCGGATTGTCCTGAGGGTCTTTACAAGGTCTGGGTAGATTACATGCATATCGTGCACCACAGGATAGGTGATGGGTTTTAGATATTGAGTTTGTAGATTATGGGCCCGATGCTGGACTTAGAAACAACAGGTGGGACAGTGGGGGTACTTGGTGACTGGTGGGGTGGGCAAATGTATTAGGTTGCTGTCCGTCTTTTTTCTTGTCCCCCCCCCCCCGCCCCCCCCCCCGTAAACCACCTACCAGTGGATGGTTCCTGAGGCGGGTTGTAAAGAAGAAACCGTCGGATTATTCAGCTCTCGCTTCCAGAAAAAAGGCTAGACCAACAATCTTTAGTTACTATAACAGTTTGTTATCACGGGTTGCAGCTATGTGTGTGTCTGTGGTGTTCCTGCAGAAACAGTCAGCCTGAACGCAGCCAACACGATTTTTGCGGAGTTTGTTGTCCATGGCTGCTGCCCTAGCGCCGCCCTTGTCCGTTCCCATGGGCGACCGTACGGCACACAGGGTGGCAGCACGCTCATGGATTGGCGGCGCGGTCCTGTGGAGGCAGGGAACAAAATCGTACTGCAGAGAGATATGGGACAGGATGGGAGGAGGCCGTTGCTGATGAGCTTCATCGTCCCGCCAAAGATGGGTCAGTGTCACTGTCCGGCCTGTGTGCATAGCTGTGCATGGTGTCTGGTGTCTTCCTTGTACATGGTAGTCTTCCTTGAAATGTGTCTTCCTTGTACATCATGTCTTCCGTGTACATCATGTCTTCCTTGTACATCGTGTCTTTCCTTGTACTCATGTCTTCCTGCTACATCGTGTCTTCCTTTTTTCTGGTGTTCTTTCTTTTTTTTTTTTCCAGCATTTGTTGTGTGAGAACGGTTAGGCCAACCCTGTATTGCTTGTAGAAAGTCTGTTAGATTGTGTTTTGGTACCTCATGTAATACCTGAAATATATATGATTGTTTCCTATTCATGTAGTACCTGCAAATTAGTGGGTTCCCTATTTGAGGTATTACCTGAAATATTAGATCCTTTTTCTATTCAGTAATACCTGAAAGCTTAGATTGTTCCTTCTGTAATACCTCATATGCCAGATTGATATTCCTGTTCATGTATCCTGAAATATTAGATTGTTTTTTCCTATCATGTATGGTACGCTGTGAAATCATTAGATTGTTGTCCTATTTCATGAAGTACCATGACAATATTAGATTGTTTCCTATGTCAAATCATACCTCGAAATACTGTAGATTGTTTCCTATTCATCGTAGTCACCTGAAATATTGATTGTTCCCTATCTGTAGTACCTGAAATATTATATTGTTTTCCTTTCAAGAAGCCCTGAAATATTAGACTGTTTCTCCTATTGTCAAATCAGCACCTGCAATATAGATTGTTTCTATTCAAGCAGCCCCGTGAATATCAGATTGTTACAGTACTTCAAGAAGCAGTGCTTCTAAATATATAGATTGTTTTTCTATCAAGAATTGCTGAAATATTAGATTGTTTACTCCAAGATTCAAAAGAACGCACTTCGTTGGTATAGAATTGTTTCCTATTCCCAGCAGTCACTGAAATACTTATGAATTGTTGTTCTATTCACGAGCACCTGAAATATTAGATTTTTCCATTCCAGAAGCACCTGACATATTAGCATTTCAGTTTTCCTAGTCCTAAATAATACCTGAAATATTAGATTGTTTTCTATTCACTAAGCCCATGAAATATTAGGATTGTTTCCTATTCAAGAACACTGTGAAGGTATTGATTGTTTCCTATTCAGGCGGACAGCACTGGGATATAGATTGTCTTTCCTATTCAAGATTGCCCGTTTTACAGAACAGATTCTGGCTATTCAGTGAAGCACCGAAAGGGCAGTTTAGATTGGTCACCTTACTATTACATTGAAGCACCTGAACTATTAGATTGTTTTCTCGTTCTGCCACTGTCTACCTATTGTGTCATCTGTTGTTCCTATTGCCGGATGTACTACCTGACCCTATGTCCCCTGTTTGTTTCTATTGCAGCTGAAGCATCCTGATAATATTAGATGTTTCTGATCCATCATCCACCTCGAAAGATTCGTTGTACCTCCTATCCAGTGCAGGGACCTGAAATAGTAGACCCTTGTCACCTGACTGACTGTTCTATTCAAGGAAGCAACAGTGAACTGTGAAACAAGCTGTTCAAGATGCATGGAACTGTTACACTCATTGTGTGTCACCTGACTGTTTCAGTGCAGGATAAAGGCGGGGCAAGGTAACACTGTGTGTATGACTATTTTACTGTTTGTGAGGGAATAGGGCAGTCTACCTGTGTCAACATGTACTGATCCTGTTCCAGTGCATGGGAACCGGGGCCAGCAGCTTACGATGTGTCCGACCACTCGACTGTTTTCATGTTGCAGGGAAGGGGCTTTTTTACCGTGTGTCCCTGACTGTCATATCTGACAGGGAGGGTCCTTTACCGCTTGTCACCTGACCTTCTTTCTTAAACAGAGATTCACAGTCTACCTGTGTTACTATGACTGTTCAGTGCAGGGAAGGCGGCAGTTACCCTGTGTCCACAGTGATCTGACTGTTCAGCCCCTTAGGAATCACCAGGTGATTCAGAGTGCCTGAGTTCACTGTGTCTCTGCAACCTGCCTGTTCACATTCAAAAGGGACAGGGGCATGTTTTAAATGTTCATGACTGTTCCTTGCAGGGAAGTTCTCGTGGAACTGTTCGTCATATATTCTGGTTCATAGCAGGAAGGTTTTTTGTACCTGGTCCCTCCCTAAATGTCCGACTGGCAGACCTAATTGTCAGTTCCGGAATGTTGGTCCTAATGTGTACCACAGTCTTATAGCACAGGTACGATGTATGTACAGTACTATAAGGGGCAGATACGAATTCTAGGTAAATCAAAACATTGTTAAACGACATCAGTAATACTCCCCACCAATCAATCATTCTGTGTAACCTGACTCCTTATCAGTTGCAGTCTCGGGTCTATTACCTGTGTCACCTGACTGTTCAGTGCAGTCGGAAAGGGCAGTTTGTTTCACCTGATCTGTCCCCTGCAACTGAGCTTCTGTTCAGTACTGTTTTCAGGGAAGGGGGTCCACCTTATTGGGCTACCGCAGTGTGTCACCTGACTTTGACTGTTCAGTGCAGGGAATAGGGCAGTTAACCTGTGTCACCTGACTAACTTGTTCACTGCAGGGAAGGGGCAGTTACCTGTGTCCCCCTGAGTTCTGCAGGAAGGGGCATTACACTGTGTAACACCTGAACTCTGCAATGAAGGGGCCCCACAGTACCCCTGATTCGTGCAGGGAGGGGCCGTTCTTCACCTGACGTTCATGGGGAACTTACCTTACCTGACTCTTTGCATAACTATACTGTCATTTTTGTGGGCCACTTTCTATGTGTTTGGTTCGTGTCTCCGTTTCTTGATAGAACAGGGAGTACTTTAACAATTGGACGAGAAAAAATGCCTGTCTTGTGTCATCTTCTCGTTTGTCCTGTTTATAGTCCATAACGTGTTCCACTCGCTCCAAACAAAGCTTCTGGGCCATCTTTCTTTCGGAAACTATTTAGTAGTAGCATTATGGGCTGTACGATGATTCCAATGTTTATATTACTTCCATAGGCTCCCACTTACTAACAGCTACAAATGGCCCAAATGGCGTTTCTTCTTGACATGGAGACAGGGGGCTGCTGCCAAAAAGTACTGCCCGTTATTTCAACGATAAATGTGCCTGAAGTATGGATTTTATGTTTGGTATTCTTTTCCGCCCTCTTTTTGTGCCACCTTCTCATGGATATTGTGTTCCTGAGAGATAGGGCGAGGAGAGAGAGAAGAGAGAGAGAGAGAGAGGGGGAATGATAAGGTTACAGTGTGTGACCCTTGGCGTAGGATTTTCGTCTTGGTCTCTCTTCTTGCGACTCATACTTCCTGGCGGCCACATTAGAAAGATAGTGCTGACCCAAACTGTTGGAGTGCAGTGTTCCATTCTGGCCTTTTGTCCCATGAACCCACACTCATCTTCTAGACCTGTTCCTGCTTTGAAATCCTGCACTGACCCCTACGCCTCCCATTGTTAATCTCTCCTTTCTGCTTCATGTGGGGTTAACCTTCTGTGTATGTGGCTTGCATAGTTTACACCTCAACAAATACTCATGTGAGCGACTATGCACACATACTCATGGCATGCTGTACATTGCGCGTCACACATACAACACACACCACTCATACACATGTCACATTTCACATGTACAATACACACTTCGCTCACTCACACACAACCGCACGCATTCACACCCACCCATCACACACACACACACACACACACACACACACACCACACAACACGCATAGACAAGCCATAACACGCATATATACATGCACACACACACACCACACACACACACACACAACACACACATACACACACACACATACACCACACACATCACACACACACACCACACACACCACACACACACACACACATACACACACACACACACACACAGAGTCTCACACACACACATGCACCACATATGCACAAACACACGCACATGCACATGCATTCACACACACACACACACGACACAAGGGGAGGCAGGGAGGGCACACACACAGCTTAGTGCACATTGTCTGTGTCTCCAATACTTGGCACCCGAGCCATGCACAGGCACATATGGACAAACACTTAGCCAAACCCACATTTATACACACGAACAACCCTGAATCCTAATTGCATATTGTCTGTCCGCTTTCTGTGTGCACACATTCACCCACTGCCATAGTTCACAGCTCTCATGCAGATGTACATGCACATGTGTGCACTATGACAGTACAAGCACAAGTGGTTTTAAACACACTTGCCTGGTTTCACATTGTCCTCTCTCTTTTGGCTGTTGCAACAAACACAACGCACGCGCACATCGCCTGCACGCACAACGTCGCACACGGCATCCACCCACACACACACACATCACACACAAAACACACACACACACACACACACACACACCCACACACACACACACACACTCTACACACCACACACACACACACACACACCACACACACACACGCACACGCACACACACTTACCTCTGATATGTACACACACAAAACCTGGATACTGTTTCACACCTCTTAAAACAGTTTCCAACAACAGATGTTTGCATGGCCTGACTGAAACCCTGTCACCCGATAGACTGATTTGCCCCCAGGTTGATTCTGACGGAGAAGCCCTATGAAGCCTTTGTTCCAGAAACCCAGATCAAAGTGTTTACACCAGAAGAGTTACAGACTCGGGAAAAACTATCAAGGTAAGTCTGTGGCTGTCGTGCTGTGTTTGAACACTGACAACAGCCAGCCAGATCAAGGTTTGGGGACGACACGTTGCACACATTCACCGGACGTTCACTTCCTTTATCTTCTGTTTTCCTTCTTTTGTTTGTTTGGGTTTTGTCTTAGGGGTTCTTTTGTGTGTTGTTTTTTGTTTGTTTTTTTTGTGGGGGCGAGGGGATGGGGAAAGTCCGAATATTTCTGCTCATCATACGTGCATGTCCTTTATTTCTTAGGATAGATCCATACATTTAGACAGGCATGCACACCATACACACTCACACACACACACACACATATTCACACACACACACACACACTCAACACATACACACACACACACACACCACCAAACACACACACAACACCACACACACACCACACACACACACACACACACACACACAACACACACACACACACACACACACACACACACACACACACACACACCACGCACACACCCACCACACACATTAGTACACACAACACAAACACACAATATCTGCTCACAGTAGCAATTACTTCATGAATGATATCTGCAGGAAGAAATCTGGATTGCCACTCTTCCATCTGGGTGACTGAAATCTCCGTTTTCTTCAGCACAGGCCTCATACTAGAATATCCTCGTTTTTTCAATTCATTATTAAAAAAAAAAAAAGTTTTTTTTTTAAAAACAAAACAAACAGTTGAATCGGCGGTATTTATTACGGAAGCAGCACTGTAGCAGAACGACCGAAAAATTAGTAAGCGCTCTCCTATCTGTTGTGAAGACAACCTCAGGTCAGCCGATCTTTATTTGCCCGTAACGTCGTGCCCTCATGCTTGGTAGAAAAGTTTTCCAGTTAGGCACCGTAAATGTTTTGTCATGTTCGTTTCTTTACACAGAATTGGATTCAACATTCTCGCTACTAAAATGTTAGAAAGGGGTTGAAGAGCCAGTGGAGATGTGGATGGCTGGCTGAGGCCGACAGCTCTGATGATAAACGACCGCATCGTGACTGGTGGCAAAAAACTTGAGGTTTCCTAAGGCAAATGCTTTTGCCTTAATCTGTAACCATTCCCATCACCTAGACTTTTTCGGATGTACGTGTTACATCAAAGGAAAGAATAATCAATCTTCTTATTTGTGGATGATCTGGGCTGAGTCCTGCAGTTAATGACCGGTGCATGTATGAACACCACCCAGGACACTTGCAGTGTGTACGGCATTTATTCCAAGTTGTGATGTTCCATTGAGAGGCCATGAAATGCTACTTGAAAATTTCATTCACTAACAATCGTTCTGTGGCCCCCCCCGCGGGGCAACTGTGGCCCCTGCCTCCCCGCCAGGAGCCTGGGTCCATCCCCTGAACCCCTGCCTCATTTTCACTTTTTTTCATATTTTTCAAAGTGTCACCCCTTGAGCAATATCCTGTCGAAAACTGTCACAGTAATAACTCACAGCTGTATAGTCTGTATCTGCTTTGCATTTGTTTCCTGATAGACAGTACATAATGAGATTGCAAAGTACATCAAGTAATGGAAAAGAGCAGGGGGGAGGAATTGGGGGTTACAACCAGCCATCAAGAGATTTATAAAGGCGAGGTGTGGGGGGGTAAAGGTAACTTTCTTTGACGGGAGACATGAACTGTATATTTACTAATTGTTTGATGGAGATAGGCAAATGACCACAACAGTGAAGAATTAGAAACTGAGTAAAATGCCGAATCACTGCTCATGAATCTTCGGTATAAGCAAATTTGTTTCATGGAGGACTGTGTGTGGGGGTGCAGCAGCGGTTGTGTACAGGAAAGTTTGTAGGTGTACTGTAAATCTCTTACAGTGGATCAAAGGCACTACATCCTTTGTGGAAAATTGCTGGTAGCTGCATGGAACATGTGTTGGTCTCTATCAAGTGTTTTCCACTAGAACGATAAAATTGGTTTTACTGTGTCATGCTTGACGTCCCAATTTACAGAATTATACCAAGGAGAAATACCTTTCAATTACAAAAGGTATTATCAGGGACGTGAACAAAGCTGTCATTTATTACAATCATTTGGTCATTAACGGAGAAAAAGAGTGTTCATATTACTTTGTACCAAATATTGAAGGAGAAAGGGAGCGAGAAGCTACAAAGATCTGGGGGGTTCTCTGTCCAATCAGCTCTGGCAATGGATGATGGACTTCGCGGCAAAAATTTAAGTGAGACGCCGTCTGGCTTTGACCACTTGGACCTTCTGCTGGTTCATCAGCCACGGAGAGCACAGAGACGTGCCTCACCGAAGCCATTCTGCTGTCAGCCCCCTCAAAACGGCGTAGGAGATGCAACAGGGGCTGTTTACCAGTCCATGCCGATGGCATTCACTGAGAAGCGCCCGCTGTGTGGTGTTGTCGGCAAACAGTCCACCTCTGGCCGTAAAAGGGTTCAAGGTGGGGTAATCTGTAGAGCGAATGCTCTCAGCTAGGGTTTTTTTTTGTGTTGTTTTTTCGACAGCCCCTCTATGTGCCAGGGCGTTGGATCAAGACAAAGTTGAATGTGCTGATTATTTTCGTTGTCCCTTGAGTGTTGTGTATCTTGCCTGAAGAAACGCTAAGAGGTGGCAACATACCATGTTTTGGTCTTAGTCTAATTCTGTACTTGCATCAACTCTATTTTTTTAATCTCACATGAGGACCTGCCTTATACAATACTTTAAAAATTTTGTTTAGATTGTTCTTGGGCCGCCTGCAGTCGACCCTGACTTTACCTAGATCTGCCATATGGATCTGTTACATTGTTTGTACCTGGGGCACTGTGCAGTTATCGCACGTTGTGAACACAGGACAAGCTGTCATTTTATCATCACTTTGAAAAAAGAGGTTAAAGGGGGGGCTTCCCTCCGCCCCACCAGTTGTCCTGGTAAATGTCCGCGTGGCTGTATTACAAGCAGCGCGCTGCAATCGGCCCATCACAAACACGTGGCATCAGTGGCGCACCCATGTTTCTCGTAGAAAAGGAAGGGTGCCTCCTGTGAACGTGACTTTGTTTTGTCCTCCTTTAGGTGATTTCACTTCCGTTTGCAAAAAACTGCCAGTACGGACAATAGAGTGCTTCAAGTATGTCTTGATTGTAGAAATGGGGAATGTTAAAATATGTGTTGTTGTGGGTCGAACGGATGCTGCTGTTTTTCACCATGGCTACCCTTGATTTTTCTGGTCGTTCTACAATCATGGGATTAGTGATGAAGATACTGTTATGTAGGATTTTACGGCATAACCGCATAAGGTTAGTGAAAGATGCTGGTTAATGAAGCTTTACAGTGACCTAGATTTTAACTGGGATGAGTGTTCCAGGTATGATTGAAGCAACAATTCGAGAAAAGTTCTGAAGACGAAGAAAGCTGATTTTTCCCCCTCCCTGTAAATGGCTTAAGTGACATTCTTCAACTGCTATAGCTACATGTATATTGGTAGGAATTTCTGGGGAAATTATTTCATTTCATTATTTTTTCTTTCCTTTATTTTAAATCAAGTTTTAAATTGGGTAACCATGTTCAAATCACTGAGGTTTACTTCTCTTGCTGTAGGTTTTTCAGCCTAAGTAAGGGCAAGTAAGTTGCATAAAAGAAAGGTTTATGGAGCTTGTGTAATATAACTTGTTATTACTCTTATGATTTTGGGTCTGTGTTATAGAGCATTGTGCAATGTAATTATTATTACTCTTATTGATAGCATTAGTTTTTTCGTAGCATGACAACTGGTGGGGGCTTCCATTGCAGATGCCTGTATGTTTCCCAAGGATCTCTACAGTATCTTTCTGATTAACAGCGGCTTAGAGGGGCTGTAATCTCTGCAGTCCCTTCTTTTTGTCAGGCATGATTGTTCTTCCCTCCTTTTTGTGGATTCATGCTTTTTCTTTTTTTTTATGGACAGTTTCAGCTGAAAAATGACTACCAAAAGAAAAAGAAATCTGAGAAAGCTGGGTCACAGGGAGGCGATGTCCTGGAGAAGTCTGGTATGAACGGTGAAAACAGTAGAGTATGGTATAGTGGAAGTCCTGGAGAAGTCTGGTATGAATGGTGAAAACAGTAGAGTATGGTATAGTGGAAGTCCTGGAGAAGTCGGGATGAAGGTGAAAACAGTAGGTATGAATAGGTGGAAAACAGTAGACGTAAAACAGTAGAGTATGGAAGGAAGTCTGGAGAAGTCGGGTATGAACGGTGAAAACAGTAGAGTATGGTATAGTGGAAGTCCTGGAGAAGTCTGGTATGAACGGTGAAAAACAGTAGAGTATGGTATAGTGGAAGTCCTGGAGAAGTCTGGTATGAACGGTGAAAACAGTAAAGTATGGTATAGTGGAAGTCCTTGAGAAGTCTGGTATGAACGGTGAAAACAGTAGAGTATGGTATAGTGGAAGTCCCGGAGAGTCGGGTATGAACGGTGAAAACAGTAGAGTATGGTATGGTATAGTGGAAGTCCCGAGAAGTCTGGTATGAACGGTGAAAAAACAGTAGAGATGGTATAGTGGAAGGTATGGAGAAGTCTGGTAAGTCCCTGGAGAGAGTATGAATGGTGAAAACAGTAAGTGTAGTGGAAGTCCTGAGAAGTCGGGTATGAACGGTTGAAAACAGTAGAGTATGGTATAGTGGAAGTCCTTGAGAAGTCTGGTATGAACGGTGAAAACAGTAGAGTATGGTATAGTGGAAGTCCTGGAGAAGTCTGGTATGAATGGTGAAAACAGTAGAGTATGGTATAGTGTCCCAGAGAAGTCCTGGAGAAGTCAGTAGGTATGGTATAGTGGAAGTCGGTGAAAACAGTAGAGTATGGTATAGTGGAAGTCCTTGGAGAAGTCTGGTATGAATGGTGAAAACAGTAGAGTATGGTATAGTGGAAGTCCTGGAGAAGTCTGGTATGAACGGTGAAAACAGTAGAGTATGGTATAGTGGAAGTCCTGGAGAAGTCCTGGTATGAACGGTTGAAAACAGTAGAGTATGGTATAGTGGAAACAGTAGAGTATGAGAAGTCTGGTATGAACGGTGAAAACAGTAGAGTATGGTATAGTGGAAGTCCCGGAGAAGTCCGGTATGATGAACGGTGAAAACACAGTAGAGTATGGTATAGTGGAAGTGTCCTCTTTCCCACCTCCTCCTCTTCCTCCACCCTTGCCTGTAGCTTTCACCAGTTTGTGCGGTCTTTCCGCCGGGTCATGTCTGGTCATCCCTCCAGGAATTCTTCTGATGTTCCGCCTCTGTTGTTAACCTGTTGAATGGTCTAACATAGGAAATCATAATCAGATGGGTGACTGTACAAGGCAGACTTAAAGTGCTTGATACTTCCAAGGTGTCAGTGAAAGTGTCCATTTGCAACCTAACAGTCTTTTGTCTCGTAGGTAATGTGGATAATCCCTCAGAAGCATTCATGCTGAAACCCTGGAATTGGGGGCAGATGGGGTTTGGGGTGGGAGGCTTAACCCTCTTGCAATTTGCATTTTCCAACCCACACTGTTCACAGTATTAGTATTTTCTGAGAAATCAATGGAATGCGTTCAGTTCACAGACCATAGTCTGTGTGAATGAATCGTTTCCCACACCCCATGCTACTGCTTAGATGTCATTGGACACCACTCAGGGATGCCCATTTATTTTAGGCAGCCTTGACTTGAAACAAGGCCTCAGTGTGCGAGGGAAAATAGCGGCATGTGTGGCTGGTTGCAACCATAACAAACTCCAGGGGAGACAAACAGAGCGGCCGGGTACAGGCGAAACAAATGCAAGAGGGATAAGATCGTCAGTGTTTGGCTCTGGCATCCTGTTGGCCTTCACAGGGACGGCCATCACCATTGACTTTCACAGAGTTTTGTCTGTGCTGGAGAGCTGATCGACCTGGTTTTCCTGACTACATGGTAAACCTGTAGTGTGGTTGAACTCTTCTGGACCTTCCATGCTGTTGCTGACATGATGACCATATGGTGTCCATACATTTCATTGTCAATGTTGTGCACGTGACTGTTTCATTACGTTATTTATTACTGGGTTTTTGCAGAAGTGTTTTCTTGATCACCAGAGTGCTGTCAGAAAGCATCTTCCTGTCTGAAATGACAGTGGGACCTCTCGATTGACTAGTTCTTCTGGAACATTAATTTTTTTTTTGTCAATAGGGAGGGAAGAGGAGGGGAATGTAAGGGTATCAGGGCTATTACTATGTCCAGATGGATTCTGTGTATGCCTCTCCAAAAAAAGAACAAAACAAAAAAAAACTAAACAGACAAAACCCACTCCCTCTCTCACCAAACCAGGCCATTCCAAACAGCCAAAATATTGTAAAATCAGGCAAATTTTCCATAAAATCTAGGTCAGATGTGAAATACTGAATTTCTTTTAGAAACTAAAAAATCACTTCTGGTAAAACATCTCTGCCCATGGTCATCTCACAGTCTGTTGTAAAGTGCCTGTTTAAACATATTCCTTGAGGATGAGTAACGAATGAGGGAAAACTGGTTGTATGAAAGCAGCAAGTCAAGGCAGATAACTTGTAGTTCTGATGTCTCCTGCTGCACATCAGGTCGTGGGTGAAGAGCTGGCTGGTGTCATAATCATAGCTGTGTGTGTGTGGCAGTGAAAGGGTTCAAGGTTCCATATGGGGTATTTGATAAAATCGCTTCGAAATTTGCGGTTGGAGTCGTTTAGTCATAATCGCAGTTGTTTGTTCATGACTTCTTGGTTTTGTTTTTATTCTTGATGGCACTCGGCAGCACAGGTCCAGACAGAACAGTAATGCACTGAAAAGCTCAGCTAAAGTGAGGGAAGTGTAGGTCCAGTTTGCCACATGAGGTTGCCTGGACGGACAGGAAATGATGTGCGTGATGTTTGCCATTGGTGAAGTAGATGCAGGAGTTGCAGATCAAATCTGACCGGTGCTCACCTCTGCACTGCCATCGCAGCAGAGAAACGGGACCACAAGCAACGTGAAGTGAACTGTTTATTTCATCAAACTGCAATTACAGCTTCGTTTTAGCTCCCAGTCATCAAATATGTCACTTCACAATTTGACAAAATTGTTAGAGAGCTTTGCATTAGCAGGAAAACAACAGGTCGGCATCGTGTTTTGTCACACGTTTTCGTTCTGTTTTTAAACAGATTTGTATCCTTCCAGGTTCAGTGATACATGTTTGAATGAACTCATCATAGTACAACCAGCTTTGATCTTCAGATGAAAAACAGGGCATTCTGAACAGTTTTTTCGAAGTTAAAACTTTAGCTAAGTGTACAACTCATCATCATTCATTACGCAACACTTTGGCCATATGTTACCAGTTCAACTGTTCAGTTTCATCAAGGACTTTGGCCATCACTGTTCAACGGACTCGTCCATATACGTTACACCACATCCGCTAAGTTTTGAGACCACACTACGCATGATTTGAAGCTGATGGATAAATGAATTAACAACTAAGATGAGAAATTGAAGAAGAGGGTCTCGTGGCTACGACTCAGCAGATGTCTGACCTACGCATTAGTCCAACACACTGGTCAGACCCTGAGTGCCTACGTAGCATGTTTTTTTTTTTTAATGTGTGTGTAGTAAATGTATGTGTGTGTTACGATGTGCGGGCATGGGCCCATGTGAGTGCGTGGGCGCATATGCGTGCATGTGTGTGTGTGTGCGTGTATGTGTGTGTGCGTGCAGGCATGTGTGCGCGTTTGTGCGTGTGTGTATGTGTGTGCCTTCATGTATTGCGTGTGTGTGTGTGTGTGTGTGTGTGTGTGTGCAGAAGTGTGTTGCATGAAATAATCAAAGCTTACAATCTGTTCATTATTCAAAGTTTATCATGTTTACTGTGAAAAATGTTCAGTACATTCAGTGCTTACTTGGTACGTATTTATTATTTTCAAATAATGTCACTGAATTCTAAAGAACAAAAAGTGTGAAAGGGGTGTGTGTTTAGCATAGAACATTTCACTGCCCTAGGAAATGCAGTGGGAAGAAAAGACAATGTTTCCATCAAAGTAATGTTCCCTTCATTCTGTGAAGACATTTTATGTGGGAGCCTTCACTTAACCACAAGACTGAGTGTCTATCAGAATGGAAAAAGCCAGCGTTTGTCAGTTTTTTGAGAAAAGAGAGAGAGAAACCTTTGATCAGTCTCGTTTTTTTTTTTATAAGGGAAAGAACTGTGTATAGTTGAATCGTCATTCTAATGGCTTGTGTAGTTTCCCTTGCATGGAAGCTTGCGTGTACGAAAAGAAAACTAGCTTCCTGCTTAACTTCTACCTTGGCCCATCTTAGTTTGTTGCAGTGCTGAACATTTTGGTAGACTGCAGTGGAGTTATAACTTCTCTAAAGGAAGTGTTCTCTATGCCTTTTGTTTACCTGTGTGCTCGCTGATGAGAGCTCCATCGATGTTTTGTGTGTGCGTGTGTGTGTGTGTGTGTGTGTGTGTGTGTTGTGTGTGTGTGTGTGTGTGTGTGTGTGTTGTGTGTGTGTGTGTGTTGTGTGTGTTGTGTGTGTGTGTGTTGTGTTGTGTGTGTGTGTGTTGGCGTTGTGTTGTGTTTGTGTTGTGTGTGTGTGTTTGTGTTGTTGTGTGTGTGTGTGTGTGTGTTGTGTGTTGTGTGTGTGTGTGTGTGTGTGTGTGTGTGTGTTTGTGGTGTCTGTGTATGTGTGTGTGTGTGTGTGTATGTGTGTGTGTTATGTGTGCGTATGTGTGTGTGTGTGTGTGTGTGTGTGTGTGTTGTGTCTGTGTGTGCGTTGTGTCTGTGTGTGTGTGTGTGTGTGTGTGTGCGCGTTTCAGTATCTTGTTCTTCATGACACTGGCCTTCTCATTGTAATGTTTTCCTTTTCGTGTTCAGAAAACTCAAGACCGACCAATCAAGCCGCCAGAGAAGTTCCGACAGTTTGTCACCATGGCTTCCCAATACATCCCGTCACACCTGGCTTCTTCAGCAAGCAGCCAACCCAAGGAAAGTTCATCCAGGGAAGAAAAGGGCACAGAACCCCACTTCAAAAGAGAAGAGACGGAAACAGAAGCCCCCCTCTCCCGTCTACGATGTGTCCAGTCTCTATGTGTACAAAAAAGACAATCAGAACTTGAATTCGGGAATGGAAACTCAGAAAAAGGCAGACAGCACGAGTGAGACATACATCTCCTTGTCGTCAGAGCCTACGATTCAGTACTTGGGAGTCAAGTCCATGAGTGTCAAGACCTCTCTGTCCGACATCGCCTTTATTGATTCGAAGGGCATCCATAAACAGCGTCTGACCACAGAAAAACCTGTTGAAACTGAAGACCCAGACGTGCCCACACAGACCAGTGGAAGTGTTGAGTTTGAGGTGATGGGTATGGACTCTGTCGATGCTCCAGCAGTTTCCAAGTCATTTTACCATGAGCCGAGAGCAAAGAAACCCAAGGCAAACTTGAAGCGCAAACTGGACCAGAGTGCCGGGCATGGGGAGTTTGTGTCCTTCAAGGTTCGTCCCACTAACATTCAGGTCAGCGTGCCAACCCCAACAAGAAAAAGCATAAGAAGTTTAAGAAAAAGTGATAAATTAACAACAAAAAATGTAGGTTAGGTTAGGGATGAAAAGAATATGTATGTATATATATATATATATATATATATATATATATATATATATATATATATATATATATATGTGCTTGTGCACAGACTGTTATTCAATATATATGTGCTAGAACACTTTCAGCTTAGGTGGGGGTTGAACAACCTGACAAGCATCTATCAAAGAATCTTTATAAAGGTAATGAGAATGATGATACCGAGTTTCAGTTGAAATACAGCGAGCCAACCACACATTGCTTGAAGAAGAAGCAGACAGTGGATACAAGACAGGCATGCTGAGAATGATTTATTTTTCTTCAAAGCATGCAAAGTCTTGAGGACTTCCCGTTTAAGACGATTAAAAAAAAAGAGATGTGTTCACCTGTGTTGGCTGGTTAGTCGTTTCTGCCCATGGAGGTGATGTTGACACTTGTGTCAGTTGGTTGTTTCTTTACACCCAGGACGTGTTGTTTTCACCCATGTTGGTGAGCTGGTTATTTCCACCAAGTACCCGACATTTTCACCTGTGTCAGTCAGCTGATTTTTTTTCACATCAAGAGGCAGGGTTTTCACCTGTGACAGTTGGCTGATTATTTCTACTAAGGATTATTTCTACCAAGGAAGCGATGTTTTTCACCTGAGTCATAAGTTGGTTATTTCCACCAAGGAGGCAGCATCTTCACGTGTCATGTAGCCGATTGTTTCCACCATGGCAATGTTTTCACCTGTGTGGGTTGGCTGGTTATTTCCACCTAGGAGGCACCATCTTCACGTGTCATGTAGCCGATTGTTTCCCACCATGGCAATGTTTTTACCTGTGTGGGTTGGCTGGTTATTTCCATCAAGGAAGTGATGTTTTTACTCTGTGTGTGTGCGAGTGAGAGAGAGAGAGAGAGAGAGAGAGAGCAGCAAGCGAGAGTACTCAAGCACTAGTGAACCTTCTCCAACAAACTTGGTGGTAAAGTGGACTGGGCCAAGAGATGAACCCATTAAATTTCGGTGGGGATGTTCTTTCCATGCTGGTATGGATCGAGATCAAACGGCAGACCCAGGTGTCAGTGTAGCGGGGCGGAGGTCCTTGCAGTCCTCAGTGATCTTCTAGCTGATTAGAATTTCTGCTCTACCACCAGCACCTCCTCTTAAGAGTACTTGGGCTCACTCTCACAAGTCGTTAAGAGCCCTTAGCTAGAGAAAGTTATCTTCTGTCTGGATTGTACGGCCTGTCTTTCCGATATTTTGAACCATGGTAGTTTGAGTCGGACTGCTGAGTCAGTTGTTGAAACAGATCATGTGAACTGTATTAGCATACATTCATTTTCTATTAACAAGGAACAGTTTGCAGAAGTTTATAAGATGAGTTGATCAAATTATCCAGTTTGTATTCAAATGCACAAACACATACCTCCACACCCCACCCTTTGAACGAACAGATCATCAGATTTACCCTAGTTTAGATGAAAACCATGAACGACTGCTGGGGTAATGATATCTAACTGCAAAAGAAAGGCAAGTTTGGATTGTTGAGGAAAATTACTGACAAGCTCAAATGTTCACACACACACACACACACACACACACACACAGAGCTATGGCATGCACTCACACAGCAAGGTAGGAGGCACTCGCCCTAACACAGCGTTCTGACAATGCCAGAACTATGGTGCGCACACCTGGTGTTTCAGTGAACGGCTTTATTGGTCCCTTCACAGACCTGTACCAGCACAGGGCTAAGCACTGAATACAACACTGGCCCCGCTTCCAATAAAATGGGTATCATTAATGTAGGTGTAAAAGTAAGTCGCTGAGGACACGCTCATGCAGAAAAAACAAAGTGGATGTATAAGCAGATAGATAACAGGAGGAATACCTTAAAGATGGATTTACAATAGCATACATGTATGTTTCTACATATCTATAGTGTATGCTTTTACATAATACAAAATATTTTTTTTCCTTGTTTCTTACTAACACATGTACACACACACACACACACACACACACACACACACACACACACACACACACACACACACACATACGCACGCACGCACGCACGTGTGCACACACACAAATAAAGTAAGAGTCCCACACACAGTCTGACACATTTCATACACTTGTGAGTCGACTTCAACACGATGTCAGCCCTGATATGCTCCTTGGCAGTCGGCTGGGCTATATTCGAGCAACATTACCTTACTTTACACTTTACCCCTCAACATACATACCGAGATTTTAAACAGACTATATGAAAATACATTAGCAACTACCTGTACAGCTTAATTAACTGAACAAACACAAAATCAGCAGCAATCTGTCACTGACATGGAAGCCCAGAATATAATCATGCAAACACATTTCTTTACACACACACACAAAAAAAAAAAAAAAAAAAAAAGAATGATCACAAAGCCTGTCTGGAAAGACCTCTCCACAGAAAGTGACAGTCCATAAAAACATAGTCCTTCAGGTTTCCCCCATCTTGAATGTTTTTGTAAAAACACCCCCCCCCCCCCCCAGCTTTTCACGTATCAAGTTTAAAGTGTATCCTCGTCATTTCAACTCCCAGTCCAAATGTATCCTTGCCAAATGCCATGATGATAAAAACAGTGAAATAGGTGGAGCAGGGTATGTGTCGTGGAGAGAGAGGAATGCAACAGAGGTGTCCAGGATAGAGCTGGAGCAGGGTATGTGTCGTGGAGGGTATGTGTCATGGAGAGAGAGGAATGAAGCAGATGTGTCCAGGATAGAGCTGGAGCAGGGTATGTGTCGTGGAGGGTATGTGTCATGGAGAGAGCGGAATGAAGCAGATGTATCCAGGATAGAGCTGGAGCAGGGTATGTGTCGTGGAGGGTATGTGTCATGGAGAGAGCGGAATGAAGCAGATGTGTCCAGGAGGATACAGCTGGCAAGCAGGGAAGGACAAATAAATCAAATTTACACAATGTACACAAATTTCAAAACAACATACATGTGAACCCAGAGTTAGAAACCAGGTATAAACTTGGTTTAGAGGGGGAAACAGGCTTCCTTTCCCTTTCCCCCGGTAGAGAACATGCTACAGAACCTAAACTCGCCAAATGCATAGTGACAGGACTGAAATTTTTCATGATACAACAAGCCTTTCAACAGTGAAAGATCCATCATGAAAAAGTTGTAAGCCTCTCTGTGTTTCATGATACAACAAGCCTTTCAACAGTGAAAGATCCATCATGAAAAAGTTGTAAGCCTCTCTGTGTTTCATGATACAACAAGCCTTTCAACAGTGAAAGATCCATCATGGAAAGGTTGTAAGCCTCTCTGGACATGTGACAGAGTTCTGTCTTTTCCTCCTACCTTGTGACATAAGAGAAACTGAAGATAAGATTCCATTTGCTGTCTGATGAGGGAGGGATCTCTTCCCCTGTGGCTGGGGGGGCTCTGATGCTGGTTACATACAGCATTCTTTGAAATGAAATTCAAAACTTCTTTTCATGACCTTGAAATCTCCTGGTAGAGAGGTGTCATCGTTGAGGGAGCCTCCCTGAAAACTGTGGAAAAGTATATTTTGCTGCTCGTCAGTGACCAACTGTTTTTTTTGTTTTTTTTTTTTCATGATTGATTTTATGAATTTATAACAGGGTATGGGAGAACTGTCAGAGAAAGATGATTGCCTTTACGCAATGGGGCTAGGGGGGGGGGGGGGGGGGGGGGGGGGGGGCTGGGTTTGAATCCCATCAGTCTTACTTGTGAAGAGTTTTCAACTCCAGTCAGCTCCACACCGCTGTTGCAGGGGCTTTAGGCTGTGAGGGCTTCTAAAATTTCCTGACCAACACTGCAGGTGTCTGTATCTCTTGGGCCTGGTTGACACAGGGACAGATCAAGAAAGAAAACACAGAGTACAGCAATGCCTATCTTTGATAGAATGGAATTCATAGCATCATCTTCATGATAGAGAAAAACATTTCAAGAAAATGAAAGGGATTTAATGACGCATTCAGACCATAGATGAAAAAAAATTACAAACTTTTTAAAGATTCTTCCTTCACTTCTTTAATGTCTGCTCCACAACTTCTGTTCTCCCACCTGTCTATCCTTGAAATGTCAAAATCTGTCTTCGAAGGGAACTTGAATTTATATTGTTTGACTGACTTGGCCATGTCAACTTCTATCGTACATCTAACATGTACTCTCATCAATATTAATAACTATAAAAAAAAAAAAAAAACAGGTTCAGTACTCTGTTTCTGAACCCAAATCCCCAATTAACATGTGAACATGAACACATACATCATGAACCAATACAAGATTGTGAACATCAACACATGCATCAGAAATCAATACAAGTTACATGCATGTTAAATTATTGTTTGGGGTAATATGAATGGCTACAAACATCAAGAACCATCTAAAGGCTGTAAATATTGGGAAAACAAAGCCAGTCCTATGAGACATGATGAACCCAGGTAAAATCAACATCAATGAGACAACTGGATGAACAGACTAAATCAACCAATGACCAAATGCACACAGTACCGGGCCAATCTGCAGAAGATTCTTGGAGAAGATTGGGGGTTTTCTTTCTTTAAAAAGACAGTCAAAAATCTTCAAATTCAAAGTCTGAAGTGAACATAATCAGCGTGACAAATCTCTCTTCCCAAAACACTGATACAAAAGCAGGCTTTTCTGTTGTTGTTGTTTAAACTGGTTTTCTAAAACAGAAGGGCAAAAAGAAAGTCTAAAGTTCTGGGAAAGAAAAAGCTTGAGATCCCTGTCATCTCCTTCCCTGACTACCCATCATCATGCTCACAACACTACAGCAGACTCCTGGTGGCCAACAGCCCAACTCAAAATGGATGACGAGGGGCTGGAGCTAGATTTTAGCTTTCTTCTGTCAGGGAAAGCTGAAATGATTATTTTTTAGTGAAAAAAGAAGAAACATACCTGAAGACAGTTAGGAACTTATGTTTTCAGCGAGAGAACTGGAAGCATTTCAACCAGAAACTGCCAACCAATGTGAATCCTGTCACTGTGTTATGCATACTGCAGGTTGTCAGGAATGCATCATTTCCACAGGCACACTGGAACCATTTCAACTACAAACTGACAGTAAATGTGAATCCTGTCACTGTTCTAGATATAATCTGTAGACTGTTCTTCAGAATTTATCATTTAAGCTGTTAAACTTGAAACATTTCAGCCAGAAACTGCGTGTGAATGTGAATCTTATGGCTGCTTACTGCATAGCAAACTGGAAACGTTTCAAACCAGACCGACTGTAAATGTGAATCCTGTTACTGTTTTATTCATACTGTAGACTGTTGTTGGGAATTTATCATTTCAGCTAGTAAACTGGAACTTATTTCAGCCAGATGAGATACCGAGGCTGGTAAACTGGAACTTATTTCAGCCAGATACAAAGGCTGGTAAACTGGAAACTTTTCAACCAGAAACTGAACGAAAACGTGAATCCTATGGCTGCTCAAGGCATAGCACATTCACAAATATTCCAACAGTTTGAACAGACAAATCCCTGTGTCTGTGGTGTAAGTGTCGTGTTATTACAACCACGTGGACTCCACAAGGATCCAGAATCCTTTCCAACCTGTGACCACACGGAGGCAGACCACAAAGGCAGCTAACTGCAACAGGTACATCAGTTACTAACTTCACTGCCACACAAGTGATGCCCCTTAGGCATACAAAACTACGCTGGGCTGTGGCTGCCACCCAAATTCCTTCACTTGCCACTTGGCAAAGCTGATGCTGAAATGATGCCACTGCTCATACCTGTCTTCAGGGGATGAAATGGGTTATGAGCACCATTCTTCACAACGAATCACATGTACACAAACTGTCAAAAATAATGCAAATGACAGAATAACTATCCAAAAATTGCCGAAACTGAGAATCATCGTTTTGAGAGGAAGATCATTTCATATGAGATCAGCAGTTCTCAACAAGCTAGACATGTTGAAATGTTACAGCAACAATCTCGATGAAACAAAAATCGTTTTCTGCTGTTTCACCTCTGCACAGCATTGTGGTAAATGCTTTCAGGCTGCAAATACATCCATGATTCAAGGGTTGTGGGGAAAGACAGGAAACGAATCCATTCAGGAACAATTTTCATGCATAATTCACTGAGGTCTTCAATAAACCCAAATCAAAAACTTACAGCATTACAGATCAAACAAGAGACAATGCCTCAAACGGAAAGATTTTGAAAATCAGCAGTAAGTCTAAAGGGTCAACAGAATATCCCCAAAACTGTGTCCAAAATATATTAGCAATTTCCATGTCTTCGCTGTGCAGACTGTGCAGTATATTTTCACATGAAGTACTCTTCAAACAGACCCACGCAAAACAATAGATTCCTGTGAATATCTTTCCGTACAGTACCTGCTACCCATTTTTAAGGCACTGTATGCCATAAGCAATATCTATATGCCATAAGCATATCTCAAAGATAGAATTTAGGTTGACATGCATGTGCGCCATGCCTGCATATATGGTACACAAGAACACACACACACACACACATACAATGTCAATGAACAGATCTGCAAATATACAAGCTCCACATGCACATTTTTACATACAGAGCGACACACAAAACAATTATCAAATGATGTACATAGTCAAAATACATTAAACCTTCAAAACCGCAGAAGACCATGGACAAACTATCAGCCATTCTGCAACAGGAAGCACCAGAAAATATTCTTTTTGTTAAAAAACCGGTCCAATTTTAAGACTATAACATAGAGACAAAGACAGACAGAAAACAACTCTGAATGTTTCTTTTTTGTGTGTGTGTGTGAACAATCTGTCCGTTCCCTTAAAGAAAAGTAGGAAAAAGTAAAAATCAAACAAAACGGGGTGGGGGTGGCAGAAAAGACGATATTCGATCTCAGCACATTCTTCTCTCCAGAGGGCAGAAGCACTGGAAAAGTGAGGCCTGACAGAAATATCTTAACATGTTCATAGGTTTTAAATGAGAGATTCTCATCTCGTCAGCAAATGTCAACAGCAAAATAAACTTCAAAAAACCTCATAGTTCACTTTTCCATTTACTAAATATGATTAAAAGCAGATTGAGTAGAGTGAACCACGTATTTCATTACACAGGAAAAATGTTGGTATCCCAGTCAGTGAGAGAGCTGACAGACTGCAAGTCAAATCCTGTTGTTCATCACTCAGCTAACCTTGAAAGCCGTGTGCCAGCTGGCTTAACAGACCAGATTTAACAGGAAAAAAAACAGTTTGATAAATACTGTAAAAAAACAGTCATGTTGACAAAAGGCAACACATATCAGCCACTATGCCATTAAGTAGACAGGCATCACAAGTATGCAACTTCAACATTTAAAATTTGCTTTGCATCTGAGGCAAAAAAATATCAATATCACACTCGAACTTTGTTCAAAAGCAAAATGAATATCACACTTACAGAATGCAGGAGGGTATACTCAACAAGAATTTCAGGGGGACAACAGAAATGGGTTGGTCTTTAGCCATGACTACGCTTGGTAAATAAGTCTCAGAAAGCCAGTCACAGCTGGCTTCATGCAAGAAAGCCGACATGGCCAGAAAACATAACGGTATGCACTTACCTGACCCAGTTTTGACAACTGTGTCCACAATAACACGAAACCAGGTTTTAAAACAGCAGCTGATGTGTCTCAGCAGAACTGAAAAGACAATCACTACAATGACAGTTTCACAACAACTACACGTCTGTTACTCAATGACTGAGAAGCCTATACAACTTAACTGCTTGACTCTGGTCTGCTTACCATGGTTGTAGTGTTCGAGTGACAGTAATTATGACTTATATGACATCTGCTCTTTCTGTATTTTCAAGAAAAAGCAAAGAAAGTTCTTTTCCTGACAATGTGAATGAACCTGGTTGACCATTTGCATGGTTCTGAAAGCCCATTGCGAGATCATGGGAAAACCTAGAAATAAAGCTTTGAAAGCCAACAACCAGTCACACAATGCCACAGAGCCATTTCCAACAGAACCCAGTAGAAAGTGGAGAGAAAAAAAAACTGCCGTTATTGCATATGACTGCTGTTAAATTCAGTTTTATGTCATAATTACAGCCCACCAACCAACCAAGACCTTTTCCGGGCTGTAAACAACTGGGGGGTGGGGGTGGGGGGGGGGGGGGGGGGGGGGTGGGGGGGAGGAGGAAGCCCCTGTCCTGAAAAAGAAACGGAGAACAAAGAGTATATATATATATATCTGTACACATTAATCAATAACATGGCAACTAAAGTGTTGACGTCCTTTAGACAAAGCTGAGACTCAAGTCTGGAGTTGAATCCACCAGTTGAAATTCTCAGGAAACAAGCTGTGATTTAAACGAGAGCTTTCTCTTTCATCTTTGTGTCAAACAGGTTGATGACACGAACATTTTACTTGTACAGAGCTGGAAAAAAAAAAAAAAAGAACCCGTTGCAAACAAAAACATTCATGCATAACTTGTGTTAACAATGGAGTTTTGAAAGAGGAAAAATGCAGGCTTTCGGTCAGAATTGCAGAATTTTGCTTGCAGGTTATTGTTTATCAAGAATATGATAAGTGAAATCCACTGTAAACTCTTCAATCAATTTGTTCTTAAAAGCAAAACCAGTATCATATTCATACCTTTGATGGCCATATTGTTTTGTCCTAAAGGCTAAACCAAATTCACACTCACAGCATCGATGGTTCAGTCACTTAATTACAACACTACACATCATCATCACAAAACAGCCTACGTGGTTCTCTTGCTTTTTCTTTTTTCTTAACAAAGGCAAGACCAAAATTACATTATCAATTCATGGCTAATTTGTTTCAAAGACAAAATCAACATGACACTAAAAGCTTCTAAGGTTAATTTTCTCAAAGACACACACCACAATGAAAAATTTATACAGTTAATTTGCTGTGTTTCAAAAACCACTTCGACAAACTCATCCTGTTTAACAACTTTGTTTCAAACGTACAACCAATATCACACAAACACACAAAAAACCGCATTCTTAAAACCAATATTCATCATGAATGCACTGAGACATGTTCCTAAAACAGGTAAGCAGAACCTCAAAACCAAGGCAGGAAAAACTGAATGACTGACCAAGGTTTCTCAAATGAGGCTTTCGCCATTCTGTCTTCCACATCCATCCAACCATCCCCCAAGGAGTTAACCCTTCAGCTGTTTGTTCCCACTCGCTCACACACAGCCAGACAGAGACCGTCACATACCTCTATGACATTTAGCCACACAGAGACCGTCACATACCTGTATAACATTTAGCCACACAGAGACTGTCAAAGACCTCGGTATGATACTGTTCAGATTTTTGTTCCCTTTCCACCTCAGCATCACTTGGTCAAGAGAGTGTTAGAGCCACACAGCAGTGGGTACACAGTGAGACTGACCACAACACAGTCTCTCAGGCGGTACATTGCAGCAAGCCAGCCAGAGAGTCAACAACACTCAAGAAGCAACTGAAATCTCACACAACCCAATACTTCAGACAATGGAAAGAAAAAAAAAGAACTAAAATCAACGCATCAACGATTGGTTACTCATGGCCAAATCAAGTTAAAAGTACACAAAAACAAACAAACAAACAAAAAAAAAAAAACAGTAAAAGGTAATGAAATAAGAGGCAGGAGGGGAGGGGAGACTATAAGATTGACATCAATAGTACAAAAGGCAGAATAACTTGACATCAAAGCACAAGGAACTAAACGTATTCTCTACATCATCACTTTCTTTGTGTGACTGTTTCTCAAATGATCTGTTTTAAAGCACTTTACTAATGGTCTTTGGATTTTTTTTTTCTTTTTTTTTTTTGGCACCCCCCCACCCCACCCCTCAAACCAACAATTTAATGTTCCGTTCTATTGATTTCCACAACTTTTTCTAAAATACACTGAAATCTGTTACAGAAACGATCGGTACATGCAGCTTCATTACTGAAACTGTTTACTTTTTACAATGAGAGTCTTCGTTCTCCTCAGCTTTAATGACTTTAGCACTCTTCATGCTTGAAAATACATGCACATGTCGTGACTATGTGTTGAGAAAAAATCTTGAAACCTCAATACATCTTTACTAGAATTCATTCTGACAAAAAAAAAAAGGTATTTTGAAGAAGGTATTTTGCAAGTTTTACTCCAAACCCTTCATGTTGGTAAGCATGTGTGTGTGCATGTGTGCGTATCTACTCTGTAAGCCTAAATGCGCATGCATTTGTAACAAAGTTTTACAGAGATATTCGAATGCTTTATAATCTAACACAGTTCCCTTTAGTTGAAAAAAAAAAAAAAAATAGTGGGGGAGGCAGGTATGGGTTAACATCAATTTGTGACAAAGGCAAAAAAAAAATTTAAGAAAAAAAACGAAAAGAAAGAAAAAGAAAACGAAAGGAATCAGATGAGTCCTTTAGCATTGCTAAGCAAGCTGTTCGAAATCTGCACGCAGGACGGTCTATGTGAAGCATCTGTGTGCAACAGGACGAAGCTGAAGCCAACATCTTGTAGACTGAAAATACCATTTGATCTGCACAAATGCAGTAAAAAATTTGAAGATATGAACACATTTCTTTGTTCATCAAAAATTCTACAAGACGTC
>JADBJO010023642.1:0-26268 GCA_016801955.1 Conus betulinus | reverse complement strand
AGGAACGAATCGAAAATCTTGCTGCCAGTTTTGCATCATGAATTGCACAAATTCTTCCCTGCAATGTCCAGCACAGGCTTTCCCCTCTGTTTGACATGTGCTTCATTATCGCTATCACCTCCACCCCTCTCCCTATCACCTGCATGAGATTTATAGTGTCGCCATTTTGAGTTCAGAATCTGAACTTGTCTCATTCCACTTTCAATAAATTCCTCATTACTGTCATCAAAGTCTTCCTCAATGTCTGAACTTTCATTTTGAAGCATTCGTAATATTTCTGTCGCTATGAAACGCGAACTACGACGACTCCTCTCCGAGTTTTGCTACCCTCTGGAGCTGGGTTACGACACCATTGCTGACACGTATTGAACACATGTACAGTGACTTGCAGAAACCCTCTGAGGCTTGCTCACTTCTGCAACCATTGGTTGCTTTGGAAAGTGGAAAGGTCAATTGGTATCCTACTTAAATTATCTCGTCATCGGAGAAGCGTGTGCCACTCCAAAAAATAAAAGCGTACAGAATCCCCGATGGGGGCCCTTCATGTGAAACATGTGTGAGTTGGGGCCTCAATCGGTGCCTTTTGCCCGAAAGAGTTTAATGTATATAAATATGAGATGGCAGTTGATTATCTCGCATCTCCGTCTTCCCAGGAAAAATCACGTGGGATGCAGCTGTGGATTGCATGCAAAATGACTCGGCTGCATGGTAGCCATCGAGATGAACTGAGTGTATGCATATTCGTTGCTGCTTTAACATCAAGCAGCGTAGACCAAGAGTCTGTATGTTGAATGTTTATTCAGTGTTATATTCAAGATTCGAACAAGGTGAAGCGTTTGTATTTCATCCAGTTTGTGTGCTGAATTTTGATGTTTGGTGGGACAAGAAAGTCTTTTTTTCAGATTGAATCATCGAGAAGAGGCGTTTGCAGATGAAGGCTGCTGGCACCACTGGGGCTTTCCTTCCCTGACCTGATGGCCACCTGATTTGCAAACGGTCCAACGTAACCTGAAAAATTTATGTGTGGGCGTCAGATAGACCTTTCAGTACTGCAGGAAAAGAAATGGTGTCCTCTGAAGGTCAAGTTTAAGTTGCTAACGCGGAAAAGTCATAATCCGTCTTGGAAACCTGGATGCAAAATTGGAGCACTAGTTTTAGAAATTGAAAACAAAATCAGAATGGATAATGTGTGAACGTGCTTCCCGAATGTCCACACTTACCAAGGTCAAAAACCGAAACTGAAGATTCGATTGAAAGAGCCACAGAAGAAGACAACATGAAGCGAGGCGAAAAAACAGAAATGGACGATCTGACAAAGACAGCTTGGACTCGGATTTCAACTTCCTGAATGAGACAGAGAGCTACGATCATGATGTGATGTTTGTTAATTGCGACGTGGATGTCTAGTTGATTAAATGCTCGATAACGAGCTCAACGATGGCAAAGACACTGAACTGAAAGTCTTACCATCTGTTTTTAAAACTCGACACCAAATGTTTTCCTTAAGAGTTTTGGACAAAAAAAGTTTAAAAATTGATTGAAAATTACGTATGACCATACGATTGTAAGAAAAAAAAAACAAAAAAAAAAAAAAAACCCTGTCAATGGCACCAGCAACTAGGGAACACAATCTGTAACTACCATTAGTATTGAACGTTGGTATACCACTTCAAAGCACTCTTAACGAAAGATGTTTGTGGCGGACTGTTTCCTGTCCAGTCACAAATTTTCATGCAACCGAGCTAACCGGAAGGTAATCGTCCGGAAGCCGGTTGAAAAGTTTACCTGACTGCTGCTCACCTGCGCACCGTTAAAAGCCGGGTGAGTTGAACCGGTTAGGCAGTCTCTGCAGTGATTCCGGCAACGCAACTTTCCAGAAGGCCGAAGAGGGACTCAGCTGTCTTTCTGTGGTAGTTAATCAATTTCCCCCAGGTATTAGTGTTCCCTGGACTGAGGGGGACTGGCTGCTACTGTGTGAGGGCCAAGGCTTGTTCTCTGCCTTTTGTCGGCGTGGAGAAGCCGGCGTGAGTGCCGACAACTACTCTACCTGCCATTGCGCTCGGGACCAACTATCCGCTGAGCCAGTTAGGCTGGAGACGCCGCTGTTGCCAAGCCAGAGCGCCGCTCCCGAGTTTTGAACCAGCGACCTGTTGGCTAGGCCGTCGCTGAGTTATGTGTTTTGTGTGTGTGAGCCACAGCTTCTGTGCGAGACTGTCGCCGGCAGAGACACCGTGAGTGTGCTAGTGACTTTGAGCCACAGCTCTGTGAAGTACTTTAAGTTCTGTGTCAGACTTGACGCTGTAGTCGTCGTCCTCATCATCTTCGTAGTCTTCGTCCTCTTCATCGTCTCGACGTCTTCATCTTTTTCATCGTTTCGTCGTCGTCGTTGGAAACCAGCAGAGTAGATAGCAAATTATATACAGATATATTTGGTGTCGTGCGCCCTGTTTGGCGTGCTTGAAGTATTATATATATATATATATATATATATATATATATATATATATATATATATATATATATATATATATATATATATATCGAGAGGGATTGCGATAGTTTCCTCATGCAACTAGTGAAGGGTTTTAATATTCATGATATACATTTTCCAATTTACTTCATCTTCAATTTTTTTCCCCCTCAATTTGAAATCTTTGCCAAGTCATTATTATAATGATGAAGAATTGTTAACCTGCACTTGTTTTCCCCCACTACTTAATTGTTCAGCATTATATTGTTTGGTCAATCAGTGGGTGATTGTATCTCTTAAGAGATCCAAGGAAAGGTTGTTCTGCACAATTCTTAGCCACTGACAATGCTTGGGTTGTTGAACGGCAGAGCTGACCACTCAGACTGTTCCATGTCTCTTGATCTCCCTTGCATCCTTAAATGGATCCTCAAGCATAGGCTCAAAGATTGTCCCTTACATTTTATACACTGTTTTCGTAATGTTTTCTAGTTTTCAACAACTTTTTTTCCTCTCCATACTTTCGTTTTGTTTAATACTTCTACCTTTCGCTGGCTGCTTTGGGGGTGCTGTTGATTCTTTTTCGAACCCTTGGCGGTCGGAATACCACAGAATTATGGACTGTGGTGTGTCTCTATCTGACGCCAAGAGTACAGACACAATCAGCCGTGTCTCCCTGATGAGTCCGATCCAGCGGACGAAAGGCCTCGGAGCAGGCGATACATATACATCTGTCTTCGAGAGGGATTGCGATAGTTTCCATAAAGGCCTCGGAGCAGGCGATACATATAGATCTGTCTTCGAGAGGGATTGCGATAGTTTCCTCATGCAGCTAGTGAAGGTTTTTAATATTCATGATATATATTTTCCATTTACTTCATCTTCAATTTTTTTCCCCCCCTCAATTTGAAATCTTTGCCAAGTCATTATTATAATGATGGAAGAATTGTTAACCTGCACTTGTTTTCCCCCACTACTTAATTGTTCAGCATTATATATATATATATATATATACATTTCTGTATGTACGCCTTGTGGTTCGCGTGCCGACTATTGATGTTATTGAATTTAATATATATGTTTGTCTGATGGCTTGGGCAGCATAAAAACAAAACAAATGTGTTGTTCTGTTGCCTGGCTGTCAATGTTCGGGTGAGTGTGTGTGTGTATGTGAATTGGAAAAGTCGTGCATGCATCCATAATTTCTGTGTGAGAATCAGACACCCGCAGACACCACCCAATCCATCCGGAACAGTGTTGATACTGATGATGCACTTCGATGTGAAAATAGTGATGTAGAGGAAACAAGAAGCAAATCGTCAAGTTACCAGAGACCAAGTGGTGTTTACATTAGCAAAATTAGAAGTCACAAGGATATGAACAAGATGGCATTATAAATGAAATTTTAGAGCCTGGTAGTCAATTGGAAACAGTTCCAAATGTCCTGGTCATGATTCTCTTTTATTTATTATAATGGGACTTATCCCGAACCTTTTGCTAAAGCAACTGTTCTTTACATCTATAAAAAGGAATGGACATAATCCTAATGATTGTCGAGGTGTTTCTTTTTGTGATGTAATAAGCGAGTTTTATAGCACTATTGTCAAAGATAGACTGCAGATATGGGTGGAAGGAAAACAACTTTACAGGAGACTACTAGGCTGGTTTTAAACGTGATTGGTAGAAAGAAACTCGTAGAGAGCGTGGCAGCAGAGTGTCCCCAGAAGAGAAGTCCCCTCAAGCAAGTGTTTCGGCCTTATCTCCTGACACTCTAGGGGGGTGGGGCACACCCGGTTCATGACTCCGGATGTCCTCTGCTACCCCCCCCCCCCCCCCCCCCCCTTTTCCCCCCATCTTGCGACGAGCCATGGCTGGGATCCGAACCCATGACCTTCTGGACATGCTCATTTTCCACTTAATGACTCGCGCGCTAAGCATTGAGCCACTGGGACACCTGATATTTGTAGGAAAGTTAAGCTTATGCAGTTCACTTTTGTTCCTCTTGACCAGATCCATCTTGAGCACCTCTCTGCTGCTTCTGCCATTGCTTTCAGGGTTCTGTTTTTTTCCCTCCCTGCAACTGAGAACCGTTTCATGAGGCTGTATGCGGACGTTCCTAACCCCCACCCCCCACCCCCCCTTGCTTCAATTTCTCCAGTGAGAACTTTGACCTGATAGCCTTCTCTCCTCAGGCTGTTTGCCAGATCAGCATACTTTTCAGTCTTGTAGATTTGAGCTGCCTCCATTCTGTTCTCATAAGACACCGTGAGCTCGATCATGATCAGCCACCAGACAGGCTGGTCGTTCCCTTCATTTGACATACGAAGAGGAGCAGGTAGGCTAGTAGCACTGTTCTCAGAACTGACATAGGCCAAGAGAGTTCAATTTGGTATGTGAGTGTCCAGTGCTTCCACTTTCCATTACTTCCGCGCGAAAAGCGCGGCGTGAATAGCGGGCGACAGTCATGTTTGTGCATCTGTGTTGTTGGCGTTCATCCACTTTGCACATCAGCACCAAACGTCAGTTCATCAGTTCGTCCGCACGACAGCAGCGGGCAAGATTTCACTGTCAATGTGTCAGTTCCTTTGTAGGGTAGCAGCAGATTAGATTTCCCTACAGCCATATAAAGATTTCCTTTTGCCACAGATTTAAAACGAACGCCAAGATTTGTCCTTTTGCCACAGATTTCTAACGAACGCCAATGCCGGAACAGTGTCAGAGAGAGAGAGAGAGAGAGAGAGAGAGAGAGAGAGAGAGAGAGAGAGAGAGAGACCGAGAGAGAGAGAGAGAGAGAGAGAGAGAGAGAGAGAGAGAGAGAGAGAGAGAGAGAGAGAGAGAGAGAAGCGATGAAGCCACAGGGGAATAATGGTCGGACATTACAAGGTGACGTAGGTGTGGGGTTGAGGGTGTGTGTGTATGTGTGCGGCGGGGGGGGGGGGGGGGGGGGGGGGGGGGGGTCCAGACACTCATGTAATTTCTCTTCTCCAAGAATGCACTGACGTGAACACACACACACACACGCACACACGCACACACACACTCTCTCTCTCTCTCTCTCTCTCTCTCTCTCTCTCACACACACACACACACACACACACACACACACACGCACGCGCGCACACACACACACGCACGCACGCACGCACACACACACACGCACACACACAAACACACACACACACACACGGACACATACAACACACACACACACACACAAACACACACACACACACACACACACACACACACACACACACACACACACACATTTTTACACGCGCGCGCGCACACACACACGCGCGCGTGCACACACACACACACACACACACACACACACACACACTTCATGGATGCATGCTCGGAAACACACGCCCTCGTGAACACCTGTATGTATATGTGCATTTGTGTCTTTCTCTCTTTCTTTCTCCTTTCCTTTTTTCTTTCGTTTTTTTTCTGTCCTGTCTGTCTGTCTGTCTGACTCTCTCTCTCTCTCTCTCTCTCTCTCTCTCTCTCTCTCTCTCAATCTTTCTTTCTTGTTTGCTTGCTTTGTTTCTGGGGTGAGCTGATGTCATCGCATCGATAGGACGCGTTTTACCCCGCTGGTGTCGACGACGTGCGGTTTTTGTTAATTAATGCTGTTACAAATTATACATCAGTGAAAGTTTAGTAGCAAATAAGTAGAGAATTTTATGCCGATTACGCTGATGTAAAAATTAACGAGATCAGCCAGCATGCCAGTTCATAACGTGCATTTCCGGATTTCTTGCGGACTTTTCCTCGACACATTTTTGTGCTTTATGGCAGAGCGAGTCAGCTGTGAACAGAAAATGAGATTACGAGTCATCGCAACGAGAAATAGACTGGAGATACTAGTGTTTGTGTTTGTGGCCACATACCTGCTGCGTGCTGCGTTGTAAGACGGTGACAGGGAACACCCTAGGGATGTAATGGGTTTCCCTATTTAAATCCTCCCTCCCACTAACTAATACTACGCACTACGCAAAACAGACACAAACAGACACAAGCAAACGAATACAGTGCACAAACAGCCAATTTTATTTACAGTCACTCCCACAATCATTCACAATCACCCAACAGCACATATACCTTAACTTCCACATTACAAACCCATGAGCACTCAAAGGACAGGCATATAAACCCCAGCAAATTCCTTCGCCACAGCACCCAAGTGCACAGCGGTCAAGCACAGACCCAACTCCGGTGCATACAAACACACACCAAATAACAACTTGCCCTCCTGTCGCTGGGAATCTCAAGGGATCCCGACCCACCCAGAGTCCAACCTAGACAAGGGGCACCACTGGCGGAATCACATGGTAACCAAGGGCTGGACTGCCAGGCAATTAGACAGCGCCACCGAACCCTTGGTGCCCATGCGATACCCAGCCGCTCAAGACAACCTGACCAACCTCTGCTGGCAATTTGCTCACCCAGGAGCACTTATTTACCAAACACCCCCCACTTCTTCTTCCTCAAATAATCAAATTACTCAGAAACACATATATACTTGTCAAACAGTTTCCCACTCACACATTCGCACACCCCCGCCCACACACACATCCGCCAACACCATTAATGGCAGCTCCACCCTAGCAAGTCTCCGCAACCATCAGTAGTCACAACATCACACCACTGGCTAATCGGACGGGGATGAAGAAGGACGACAGAGTGAGGCGCAACTGTCGAGACCCAAACGATGACGATGACTGAAGCTTACAAGATGATGAAGACTGAAGACTAACAATGGAGACTGAAGATGATTGAAGATCACCAACCGATGAAAGTATAGAGTGCACTACCCATCACAAAGTGTGTGTATGCAGTAGTGTAACTATCACACCCTACGTGTGACACCTGAGGACCACAGTGGAAAACAACCTTGCAGTCACAGAGTCGCAGACTGGAAGCTGGCGGTGAGGACACACGTGACCTGGACAGGTCACGCACGTAGGACTCTCCTCCAAATGGCAGACGCAGGCGGCAGGTGACACCACACCCCACACCCCTCGCAGCCTCACTTAGCACCCACCCAAGGTCGGTTCCACCTCGGACTGGTACGGGTGGTGGCGCGTCAGAGCCAAGCCAAGGCAGAAGTCAGGCGACCATCAGAGCAGACATCACAGCGGACGACAGGACAGCTGCCAGGGTAGATTCAGGCGAAAAACCAGGAACGACAGCCCAGGCGGGAGTCAAAGGCGGAAGCCAGGGCGGTCTGTCAGCACCTACAGTTACAAAACGTCCTTATGACTACACGGTACCGATACTGGTTTAACGCCACTTAACCCAGCCCACTGCTGTTCCTACAGAGTTTTTGACTAGCAGTCGTCGTAAATGTTATCGGTCCAGACAACAGTTTTTTTTTTTTTAATCACCAGAGTTCATTTGCACATGGGGCTGAGTTTGTATTTCTCCATAATATGTACCCCCTTCAACTCATATAACGCCACTATAAAGGTGGACTGTGCTCACACCAGTGGCACACTAATCAAAAACCAATATTGTCACCAGCAAAGTAATAAAACTGACCAGTCGGACATTAACAGCACAAGGTCTGTCTTAATGCCATGGACGATTTTAACAGCATACTATAGCTCTTGTTCACATACAATTCTATCACTACTAAACCATTAACAGAACAACAAAAACAGTCGACAGTATTCCCTCTATATTTGGTACCGAACTAGAATAGGCAAACCCGCATCGACCTCAAATCTCCATTTTTAAAGCCGTATTGACAAATGCTTGTGGTAATACTCTCTCAGTCTTAAATTACATCCCCATCAACACTAAATCAGTCTTGTTAAAACAACAACAAAAAATGTAAAAAAAAAAAAAATGACCGCAAAACATTTCCCTCACAACCAAACATGGGATAGCACATCACATATCATAGCACCACACATGAAAACCTATTCATATACATAACAATTAACATCCCTGCACTCACTTTATAATAAGTATTATTCTTAACCAAAGATACCCTAAGCTACCCCCTCTATAATACCCAACCTTAACCTAACTATTGTATACGCTACTATAATATCCATAAGTTACCCCTACCCTCATCATATCCACCCCCTCCCTTTACCTACCCCTTTATTTGATTACCATAGCAAGCCAACTAGGACTACCACCCTCTCCATTCTCTATATCACCCTATTCCCTACACCTTATATAAGTGAACTTCACAACAGCCTACACGTACGTTTAACGCGTCTGCTCCAAATAAGGAATGTACGGAAGTATTTTTAGTTACGCGACCCGCTTTTCTTACTGTCACAATTCAGGCGGCCTTACCAAGCACATGTGGCGTTTAACCATTCGCACGACATATACGACGCGCGCACAAAAAATACCATTTCACCCCCCATCTTTCCTCCATCACGGAATAACCACAATAAGCGCCACACCCGAGATATTATGGTTTGCACCTTCACAAATGTGACCAAACAACGCCGTAGCTTCACCTTAAATACATAACCACCAATTAACGGCACAACTTCCCCCAGTCTATACATTATTTACATGGTCACGATCGTACCACCTTCCACTCCTCACATCCCATATAACCTCACCTGGGTCAAAAAAAAAGCACACCGACGCCTGGAAGCAGGACCCGACCTTGAAGACCTCCGTCTCCCTCACAGGACGGTCGACCCCCAGGACAGGACAGGACACCCGCGCGCTGCAGTGTACCAGTGGACGCCTCTGCACCACTGCTCAGCGTAAACTGCAGACGGCACACCGAAACACCGAAACAAACGCTCGGAAGCCAAGCCAACACACAGTCGACCGAGAGCTCACCGTGACACCCTACCAAGCGAGAGGTAGCAAGAGTGTCAGACACGATACTGCAACCGCCGAACCTTCGTGGACGGTTCCAGGAGTCGAAACTGATGAAAGAAGCCAAGCTAGCATCCCAGTCGACAAAACTGACCACAGCTCACCAGCTTCCCTCAACCAATAGACAACAACAACACAAGCTGACCCTCACGGTGATCATGGTCACACACACGTGAACATCGCACCCACAGACCTCGCCTGGACTTGGCACGCAAGCCAGAATTACAACGGCTACACACCTCAACAACAAAAACGCAGTGGCGTCTTGCGCGTGACAATACCCCCATCCTGAGATTTAAAGCCTGTCTTTAAATACCCCACCATAGCAAAACACGCGCAAAGAGCAGCAACGTGAACAGTATGAACAATCCGAAAAAAAAAATCAGAATTCACTACAACCACTCAATGCCTCACGCGTCCAACCGACTCAGGAAATCGGCGACAACATTGTCCCTACCTAGGATGGCTTCCACGACAAACCGGAATGGCTGGAGCAACAATGCCCACCTGGTGATCCGACCACTAGGGGATTTGATACCGCTCTAGGTACTGAAGAGGAGAGTGATCGGTCTGGAGGGTGAACTCCACACCGTACAAATACGCTTCAAACTTGTGCACTGCCCACACCACAGCTAGACATTCTTTTCCACAATCGAATAGTTGCGTTCGGCTGGGTTCAACTTTTTGCTTGCGCACACCACGGGGTGCACTTCATCCTCATGTTCCTGGCACAGAACTGCTCCAATGCCTACTTCCGATGCATCAGTCTTCAAAATAAACCGACGACCTGGTACCGGCAAATGGCATACCGGAGGAGAACAAAAAACTGTCTTTTAAAGCACAAAACGCCTCCTCACACTCTGGGGTCCACACCACCACTCTCGCGGCTTATTCCCTTTGTCAGCTCCGTGAGTGGAAGGGCAATGTTGGAGAAGTTGGGAATGAACCTTCAGTAAAAACCCACTAATCCCAGAAAAACTCTGTACCTGTTCTTGGTCGTTGGTCGCGGTGATGATTGTATCCGCTCCATCTTGTCTTGCTCTGGTTTGATGATGCCTCCTCCAATCCTGTATCCCAGGTAAGACACCTCGGCGCTACCCAACTCGCATTTCGATGGCCTGGCAGTGAGCCACACTCCCTGAGACGCTGTAACACCCCCCGCAATACCTCCAAGTGCTCCTCGGTGCTAGTGGTAGATACCAACAACACGTCGTCAATAAAATTATCCACCATATCAGTCTCCAGCGGTTGAAGAAGTTTGCGCATCATGCGAGTAAACACCGCTCCCGAGGTACACAATCCGAATGGCATTTTTACCCACTGAAAATGCCCCTCTGGCGTGGAGAACGCAGTCTTGGGTCGGTCACCTTTGTCCACTGGAATCTGCCAGTAACCTTTGGACAAATCCAACTTGCTGAAGACCCGGCGCTCTCCCAACTTGGCAACGAGGTACTCGATCTCCGGTATGGGCTCAGCATCGAACTCCAGTACTTTAAGACGGCGGAAGTCCACGCAAAATCGTATCTGACCATCTTTCTTTTTGACTAGCACAATCGGAGAACAATACGGTGACACAGATTTCTCTCATCACCCCATCCTGAGCATTGTTTCCACTTCTTCTCGGACACATTCACGCTGTGAGTAGGGCACTGGGTATGGCTTAGCGCGCACCGGAACATCCATGCTCAATTTGATTTCGCACGTCTCCAGCGTTGTCTCCCCAGCAGGTCAGTCAACACACCCTTAAACTCCTCTCTACCAAACTGCTGAGGTTGTTCCCGGAACTGGGCCTCCTCTGCACCGATGACCACATCCTTCGCTGTCTCGGTTGTAGTCAAAGGTACCAAAGAAATATCCTTCCGAAGGGTAGGAATAAGCCGACTGGGATCCTCCTCTTGAGTAATCACAGCAGCCACAGTTGTCTGTTCCAACTCACTGTCTCTCTCTACAAACTCCTTCAGTAAATTGGCGTGGTAGAGCTTCTCCCGTCCGCGCACCCGAATCTTGTAGTCTGCTGCCTCGCCAACCCTCGCCACCACGGGGAAAGGACCCTGCCATGCCAACTCCAGCTTGTTATTCTTCACTGGCCGCAAGATCAAGACCCTTGTCCCCGGTTGGAGAACACGAGGTCGTGCCTTCACATCGAAGTGCTGCTTGTACCTGGCCGACGCTTTCTCTAAGTTCCCTTGGGCGATCTCACAGGTCTCGGTGATCCTGTTGCGCAAATCAAACACATATTCGGCTGCAGTCTGGGTGTCTACTACGTTCTCAGGCTTCGACCAGAGATCGCGCAACACACTCATAGGGCCTCTCACCCGACGTCCATAGAGCATCTCGAATTGAGAAAAAACCCGTGCTCTGTTGAGGAACCTCTCAGTATGTGAAAGAGTAATGCTGGCATCCATCGGTCCCCACTCCTTGGTCTGTCTTGGGTGAATCTACGCAGCATCCTTTTCAATGTGCCATTGAATCGCTCCACAAGACCATTACATTGAGTATGATACGGAGTAGTACGCAGTCCCTTTCACTGACAGCAGCTTTAATACCTGGCTCATCGTTTCGCTAGTGAACTGCGTTCCTCTGTCAGTGAGAACCGAGGAGGGCATACCCGTTCGCGACCACATTGAGAACAACGCTTCTGCCACAGTCTCAGACGTGATAGCTCGAAGAGGGACAGCCTCGGGATACCTGGTCGCAAAATCCACTTGCACCAGAATATACCTACTTCCTGATGCTGACATAGGTGCAATCGGCCCGATGATGTCCACGCCAACTCTGTCAAATGGTTCTTTCACCACTGGCATCTTGACTAGGGGTACCGGTCTTACACGCCCCTTGTCCAGGGTGCGCTGACAATTGGGACATGACTTCACATATCTGCCGATATCTCCGCACATCCCTGGCCAGTAGAAATATGGAAAAATACGATCCTTAGTCTTGTTGGATCCCAAACGCCCTGCCATTGGGATGTCGTGGCCAAGAGCCAACACTATCTTCCTCAATGACCTAGGTACACACACTTGGTTCGCAGTGTTTATAGGGTCCAGCGGACTACAAGGAGCCAAATCAGGACCTCAGCTATCATATCTGCTGAGTCTCTAGATACAAATACCCACACTAGTATTAACACATCGCTTGAAGTTTATAAAGACACAAAGCACAATTATCTGTTCAACTCCAGCAACACCTATATACATTATTAAAGCACTATAACTTATAAAATAAAGTTTACCTCTTTCAAAAAAGAAAAAAAAAGATCCACTGAAATCTCACGAAAAAAGAACTGATAAATCACTGGTGGAAAAGAACTCTCTCTGATACACATCAAATCAGCACATTCAGTCAAAAAATGATGAACACTGAACAAGCTGTCACATGCAACACACCATGGAGGGTCTTCCCTTCTGAGTATCCAACTGTGCGTTATATAGCTGTGCCCAATATGTAACCGTGACAAAACCGATTCCTCTTTACGGTTACGTACTATCGATGGGAAAGGGTTGATTAAATCTGGGCAAATTTTAAACAATTTGTTATGAATTTGGCTAGACCATTCACTCTGCCACAGCTCACGACAATACAAGCTAGATTTATGACGAAGATCTGAGTGAGGAACAAAACTGCACAGGCCTCCTGGAAAGACTTGCACCGAGAGCTTGTTTGGCTGCTTTGTCTACCACTGAGTTACCATAGATTCCCATGTGGCTGGGGACCCAACAGAAAACTATATGCTTTCCCGAAGAGACAAGCTGAGTATGAAGATCATGAATATCCGCCAAAACTGGATGTGAAACTTCTCTTGTCGATAAAGCCGACAGTGCCGACAATGAATCCGATAAAATAAGGAAATCGTTCTGATCTGACCTGGACACCGCACTGAGAGCCAGATTTAAAGCCTTCAGTTCAGCAGTATAAAAACAGATGACCAATCTCGCAATCTTAACAAGGTGGGCTCCTGAAAATTGCTATCACACACAATGGCAGCTGCAGCCCTCTCATCTTTTTTAGAACCATCTGTAAAAATCTTGGTAAAATCTTTATAAAGTTCACATTGCTCAAGATAAAGTTGTTTATATGCAGCACTCGAGGTGACCTCCTTTCCTTTCGAAATTGAGTTAAGTATAAATTAATCTCTGGATTGGCTATTTTCCAGGGAGGTACATCAGTCTGTAATGGACCATCATCAACAGTATCAAGGTCAATGCCAGCTGCCCCGAAGTGGGGCAAAATACGAATACCCAGTGGAGGAATCTCATTTGGCTTTAAGTCATATTTGCTCTCTAAAAGGTGGGTTCATGACAATATCATAGGCAGGGTTTTCTGGACTAGCCCTCAGTTTCAGATAATAGTTCATGGAAAAGACACAATCTCCTTAGCTCCAGAGGGGGGGTCCAGATTCAACATACAAACTCTCTTTTGGAGATGTGCGAAATGCTCCCAGAGCAATCCGCAGTCCTTGATGATGAATTGGATCAAGAGCTTTGAGATAAGACTTTCGTGCGGATCCATATACCACACAACCATAATCTAGCTTTGGTCTCACCAAAGCCCGATATAATCGCAACAAAGTTCGCCTGTCCGCACCCCAATCAGTGTGACTAATAACCTTTAAAACATTCAAACCTGACTGGCAAGATTGTTTAATGTACTTAATGTGAGGCAAAAAGGAAAGCCTACTATCAAAAAAAACCCCAAAATTTCACTTGTTTGTTTGAAACTTTAATTACCTGACCATTGAGACTGATAGCTGGTTCTAAGACCTGAGATCTTTTCCTATGGAAATGAATACACTCTGTCTTAGTAGCTGAAAACTTAAATCCATTTTCAGTGTGACCTGCTGAAACACACGATTAACACACAACTGAAGTTGACGCTCAGCTGCAGCCAAGGTTTTCCCCTTGGCAGAGATAGAGAAATCATCAACAAACAATGACTTATCAATCCCAGACTTTACTGACTGAACGATATTATTAATCTTGAGATTGAACAGAGCGGAGAAAAGGATGCTACCCTGAGGGACACCCATCTCCTGCTCAAAAGGATCTGAGAAGGTAGAATGAAGTCTAACACTGAAATGCCTGTTAGACAAAAAAAATAGCAATAAAAACATTTGGTAAATTACCTTTGAAATCAAGTGCCTTCAAGTCCTGAAGAATTCCATACCTCCATGTTGTGTCATAAGCTTTTTCTAAATCAAAAAGAATAGAAACTACATGTTCTCCATTAATCAAAGCATTCCTGATAAAAGACTCGTATCGAACCAGGTGATCAGTAGTACTGCGGTTGTTCCGAAATCCACACTGGGAAACATCCAATGCCCCAAGACATTCTAACTGCCATAACAATCGAGAATATACCATTCTCTCCATAGTTTTACATAAGCAACTAGTAAGAGCTATAGGACGATAGTTGTTAGGATCCGAATGATCTTTCCCTGGTTTAGGAATAGGAACAACAACCGCCTCTCTCCAAGATTGTGGAAAATATCCTGAACACCAAACATGATTAAACAGTGACAACAACACCTTTAAACCCTCAGCTGGCAAATGTTGAATAAATTGATAATGAATGTCATCTGGTCCAGGAGCTGAGTTGTTGGCTTTCAAAATGCGTCCTTTAACTCATCCATGCTGAAAACGCAGTTATAATCCTCAGAACTATCTGGCACGAAAAGAACAAGATTTTGACTCCGCAGATCTTTTGATACGCTGGAATTCCTTGCAATAATGATCAGCTGACGAATTGTGATGAATAGTAGCAGCTAACAAGTTAGCAACCTCCTTTTTATTTGTAATAATTGATCCGTTTACTTTGCAAACTTTTAATAGCTGATGTAGCCGACTTCCCTTAATCTTACGGATTAATTTCCAGACTTTCCTTGAATTGACCTTAAAAGATAGATTTGAACAAAATTTTTTTTCCAAGATTCTTTCTTCTTGGTTTTAAAAGTATACCGACACTTTGCCCTACATGCCTGATGTTTAACTTTGTTTCCCACCATAGGAAATCTAGCAAAAAGTCTTTGAGCACTCTTTCTCTTACCCTTCAAAGTTTTGCACTCTTTATCATACCAAGGGGTCTTAACATCATTAGGTTTATCACGGGACTTGGGAATAGCTTCGTTAGCACTCTCTACAATCACTTAGTGAACTGCAAAAACAGGATCATCATAACTCTGCAACAGATTCATAGGCATTCTACTTAAAATCTGTTGCTGATAAAGACTCCAATCTGCAGAGCGGAGCTTCCATGTTTCCGAGGGGACTCTGCAATTGCTTCGTAAAATAAATAAAAATCGGAAAGTGATCACTCCCGCTTAGGTCCGAATGAACTTGCCACTCTAAGTCCAAAAAATAAGGAAGGATCACAAATGGACAAATCCAAGTGAGTCAAGGAACCAGAAGGAGAACAAAAGGTCGTGTGAGCCTGAATTCAGAAGACAGAGATCATGATCCGACATAAAATCTTCAGAACTTTTTCCCTTGGGAATTAGTACAGTTACTTCCCACTGTGTGGAGAATGATGACCATTCAAGTCACCCAATAAAAGAAATGGACGAGGGAGTTGAGAAATTAAACCATCCAACTGACTCTTTGAAATCACAAAAGATGGAGACAGACAGATACAAACAGCATATCGTAACTGCCTTGTTTAACGAGATACGAGCAGCCACTGCCTCCAGATCCGTCTGAAGTGGAATATCTGTATAAAGTACCGAATTATGAATATAAAGAGAAAAACACCTCTCCTTGAAAAGTCTGCAGAAGCTGGCTTGTGTATGCAGGAGAAACCAGTAATCTCATGCTTCTTACTTGCAGTTAAAAGGGTTTCCTGAAGAGCAATTATCGAAGATCTATACTCTGCCAACAATAGCTCAAGGTCCCGACCATTTGCTTTAACTCCCCTATGTTCCACTGGAGTATGTCCATGTAAGGTTATTAAAAGAATATCTATCAGCCCTCTTCCCCCAGAAACTTCACTATCCATCAAAGAACTAAAACGGTTCTTCAAGACAAGATCAGAAGCCGACGCTCCTGATAAATTTCTAAGTTGTTTGTTGCCATGCTTGGAATTTGCTCTTACTGGACTGAAACCTGCTGCACCAAATATCTGACTTCGAGATTTTCCCCCCCTAAGAGGATCTGGAGTCCGAAAAGGACGCTCCTCACTGCGTGCCTGTCTCGTATTGCTGTTGTTGATTGACTTGTGAGCGAGGGGGGACAACTCTTTCCTCCGATCCTTCACCCCTGACCTCTGGTCCACAGTACTTGTACAACTGAAACACCTCTTCCCTCACCAGCAGGGACTGAAGCCTGTTGTACACTGCTGGTCGGAACACTATTGCATTTCTGAGTCAAAACCTCAACTGATTGCTCAAGTGTAGTAAGCCGATCCAAAACCGATGACAACAATTCTGTCAATTTCTTCTCCAGAGCAGTGAATGGAGCTGCTCCCAGATCATCACCCGATGACCGGTTCGCAGAATCGTTGACCACCTCTGTGCATAAGTAGAAGTCGAAGGAGTCCTGGCTTCCACTAATCTTCTAGCCTCAGTAAAGGAACATTTTCTCTCAATCTTTACTTTCTGAATCTCGCATTCCTTTTTCCACACTGGGCAACTTTTTGAATTTGCTGGATGGTCACCCTTACAATTGACACAGTATACAACACTTACACACAGATTCTCATGCTTCTTCTGCCCACAATCACGACAAATCTCCTGACCCCGACAAGCTCGGCTGGAATGCCCAAAGCGTTGGCACTTGAAACATCGCAAAGGAGATGGCACAAAAGGCGTAACTTTCACTCGGATATAACCCACTTTGACGAACTCTGGAGGAGATGACATAGCAAAAGTCAAGAATAGCGTGTTGGTTTCAATTAAGTCACTTCCTTTAGAGATTTTAACTCTATGGACCTGCAGGACACCCTGGCTTTCCATCTCAGTCCGAATTTCCGATTCAGCAACTCCAGCCAAGTCAGCACATCTGATTACCCCTTTCGAGTAGTTGAGAAAGGGGTGAATGGAAACCTTAACTGTGATATCCATGAGCCGAGAACCATCCCTTTTCAGTAGCAACCGAGACGCCGCTTCCGTAGCACAGTTAACAAGGTAGCTACCAGATCGGAGTCTCTTAATCATTTTGAATCCTGTGGACGAGACTCCCTCAAACCACTTGCAAACAACGAACGGAGAAATCCGAGCAATGGATTCTTTGGGGTCTTTTGCTTCCACTAAAAGGAAGCTTGGGCCATGCGTTTTGGATACCCTTTCTCTTTGCCACTTCTTATCTCATTATCTGAATCTGAATCTCTATTCATAATCTCGTCCATACACTTGCCATGTCCATCATCGTTTCTTTTCTTCTTTTTTGTTTGGAGGTAGTTGTTTAGAATTCATAATAAAGGGAAAAAAACTTCACCTCCCCTACTCCCCTACCCCCCGCCATCGAGTGCCCACAAAGGCGATGCCCTAAGCGATCCTCTAGCAAAGGGAAACACCAGGGTTATAGTGAAGGTATACACTGCGTGACACGCGCTCCACCCCATCCACCAGGCTCATGACCAACTGTCGAGAACGAACAGGAGGCCACTCACCTGGCTTCCGGAGCAAGCAACGTGCCACACAGTTTGACCCATGCCATGCCCACACTGTGGAGGCGACCGATTGACAGCATTGGGCCCATGCTGCCCCCCGTCTAGGGAAAGGCCGGCCAAAGTGGCGTGTTGAGGGGCGCGGATCCCACTCCGGGTCCCTCTCAACCACCAGGACACCATTCTCCCCCGACACGGGTCGCACCGCACGGTCAACACGGTGGAGCAAGAGGTCACAGAGAAAACAGAGAAAGTGCTATAGAAGACTTGTGATAAAAGGAAAAGAATAGGATAACGACCCATAAAGGCAGAAGATAGACGAAAACAGAAAACTGCAGATTATTAAGGAGAATGTTGAAAGAGAAATGCAGGTGAAAGAACCATGGGTAGGCAGAAAAACAAAAAAAAAAAGAGAAAAAAAGAAAGCCCACCTAAAACAAAGTCCCACCCTCAAGGGGCACAAGAGGGTGACCCTGAGAACTAAAAATACCAGGGCAGACCCCGGTGGGGGGTGGGTCTTCCCGGTGTACGGATCATAGGGCACCAGTCTTGCGGCAACCACGTGTGCGACGCCCCGGTGTCCCTAACTCCATCAGCCCATGCTTCTCCCACCTTAACTCGGCACCGTGGACTGAACGGTTTCCTGGAGCATGATATGCATAGTGGTGTCGACGTCTCTGCATAGACTTCACCTCCAGAACTTGCAAGGAACCGCACTTGGGCATCCGGATTGGGACAATTACGCTGGTAATGTCCAGGCTGACCACATGCGTAGCAAGTCACCTGCCTCTGCGAACCCTTGGCTGGCTTGCCTGAACTCGACGCAATAGCTTGAGAGATCTTGACCTCAGTGGCCTGATCCTGGCCCTTGCCTCCTGCAGGCTTAGACTTCCCTTCCTGACCATTCCCCATTGCCGATCCAGCTTTCTTGCTCTCCCTGCATTCCCTGCCCATACGGCGGGCCTCAGCCAACCGAGTCGCCTCCCCTTGCCACCGCCTTAGCACTGCTGGGCGATGTGCGACGGACCTCGGTCACGAAATCAGGAGTCAACGTCCCATAAACCTGTTCTCCATGATCACGTCTTTCACATCCTCTGCCTTCGTCGTCGTCCTTGCCAGCAGCCGAACACCACAGACTGAAGCAAGCCTTTAACCGGTCTAGAAACTGTTCAAACGTTTCCCCAACATCCTTTTTCATGCTTCTAAACTTCTTCCGTAGGCCTCGGCGTCCAACCGGAAATAGGTCAACAACGCTTCCTTCACATGCTCAAAATCAGCGAAGTCGGTAGCGTTGAGACGTAAGATAGCGTCTCTGGTCTTACCTCGAAGCAGAGCAATGAGTCGAGACGACCAAGATGTCCTTTTCCAACGACAGAGTGTGGCAACCCGCTCAAAATGGGCGAGAGATACATATCCACATCGTCGGTATCATTGAGAGGATCAATAGCAACATGGCTGGTAGCTTCATCTTCCGCTCGTTGCGCAGCTAGCTCCATCTTGCGCTCCTTAAGCTTCAATTTTTCCCACTTAAGGTCAACCTCTTTCTGACGCAATGCTAACTCGTCCTGCTCCTTCCTTCTCCTGGCTTCGAACTCTTCTTGGCTATCCACTACCTCCTGGGCATGCCGGGACTTCTGGAGGGCAACTTCATCTTCCTTCTTCTGGGCATCTGCCCAAAGAATGGCGAGTCTAAGTGCGGCCTCCTCCTCTTCTCTAGCGAATCTAGCCGCAGCACGCTGCTCTTCCCTAGCCAACTCCCGGGCCCTATGCGCCTTCTTTATAATCAACTCTTGACTCCGTTCCTCCTCCTTAGCCAGATTATCCGCAACGAACTGGGCCAACTCTATCTTGTCGAGACCCAAATCCTTCCCAAGCAAAGTGTACCGCTGCACCGGGGACACGGTGACCTCATATACTTTGCAGACCCCGGAGCAACCGTGACCCCTTCCTACTGGATGTTGGTTCGCCAGCCGCAACAGCATCACCCGTACGCCCAGCAGGAGTGAACTCATATCCTTTTTCACCACTGACTTCCTCCTGCTGCAACGCGCGATGGGACCTAAGTTTACGGTCTGTACCAGACGCCATCATCCACTGATCTCACAACCGCAGACTATTACCGCAACACAGCAACACGTCGCAATGCACGGACCACGCCGCCCCGCACGGACTATGCCGCAACACACGTACCACCTCCGCGACGCACGGCCCACGTTGCAGCGCACGAACGCACCCCGACGCAAGGACGATTACTGCGTGCACGGTACGCCCGGGCCACCGCCGCACTAACGCAAGACCAACCCCTTCACAAAGTGTTTTTTTTTTTCCCAACTAACACCTAACCCCACTCACTCCAGGTATAGGCTAACCAACCTTAGTCCAACCTGATCCCCCAGTAACATGAACCAGGAAGTTAACCCCCAACCTCTAACTCCCCATTATAACATATTTTCCCCTGTTGCACACAGCACCGATAACGAACGTTTTGTGCAGTTGTTCTCACAACACAATCATGGTTTATGCAAAACATTGTTTTTTTTTATGCGGCAACCAATGATGGAATCTCACACAGCAGTGTGTAATCCAGCCTGTGTCAACTGGTGGTAGTGCGCACGGGGGTCTTGGTGACCTCGTTACCGCGCGGGATAAAAAGTGCAAAGTTGCGTTAACTGTGCCTGTTTTGCATCAAGCTTGCTGGCGACACAAGATGTGTAAAATGAAAAATTCTTTTTTCCCGTGCAAGAGCAGTCTCTCAAGTGAGTTTTATGCCCCTTCTTTTGGCTGTTTAAGCGCGGGGTTGTTACTGTCAGCCCTTTTCTCACCATGCCACCACGAAGAAAAAACTAGCACCTTTGACAAAACCAGGGCGATTGCGTGGATACAAGATGGCATTGCAAAGGCTGAAGTGGCGCGACGACTTGGTGTGCATCATTCAGTTATTGTTAGACTGAATCAGCGTTTTAGGGCGACCAACAGCGTTGAAGAGAGGCCACGGTCGGTCAGGTCGGCCTAGGCAGACTACTCCCAGAGAAGATCGTTTCATCGAGAGGGCAGGCCCTATGCAGCGGGATACCACTTCCACCAGCATCCAAAGGCAGCTTCGTATGGCAAATAACACCATCCTCAGCCGTCAAGCCATACGAAACCGTCTTCACCACTTCGGCCTCAGATCACGTCGCCCAGCTGTTCGACCACGACTGCTAGCAGCCCATAGGCTGGCTCGCCGAGCTTTCTGCCATCGTCATGTGAGATGGAACCAACAACAGTGGTCCCAGGTCCTCTCCTCTTTTCAGATGAGTCGCGGTTTAGTCTTGAACACAATGACGGCCGAACTAGAGTTTGGAGGCGTGTTGGTGAACGTTACATTGATGCAGCTGTTCGCCAGACCAGGGCCTTTGGGGGAGGATCTGTTATGGTATGGGGTGCCTTCAGCCTCCACCACAAGACACCACTCTACCATATTGATGGAAACCTCACAGGCATCCGCTATCGGGATGAAATCCTGGCGCCTTTCGTTGTTCCGACCATGCAACGGATAGGACCCATGGCAGTCTTCCAAGACGACAATGCTCGGCCACATAGGGCCCGGGTGGCCGAAACTTCATTGTGCAGGCCGGCATCAACAGGATGATCTTCCCGGCGTATAGTCCCGACCTCAATCCCATCGAGCATATGTGGGATGAGTTGGGGAGACGTGTGAAGGAGAACCATCCACCTCCCAGAGACCGCCAGGATCTCTTCCAAATGCTGCAACTGGAATGGCAGAGAATCCCTCAGAGGGTCATCAGAACACACTGGTCAACTCGATGAGGAGTCGCTGCGTGGAATGTCTCGCCAATGGCGGTGGCCACACCCACACTATTGAAATGATTTTGTGAACTGAACAGATTTTGCGAACTTTGATTTCGACCCATCCTCTGTTTAATTGTCTGTAAATCAACATATAAGACGGTGACAGGGAACACCCTAGGGATGTAATGGGTTTCCCTATTTAAATCCTCCCTCCCACTAACTAATACTAACACGCACTACAAAACAGACTACAAAACAGACACAAGCAAACGAATACAGGTGCACAAACAGCCAATTTTATTTACAGTCACTCCCACATCATTCACAATCACCAACGGCACATATACCTTAACTTCCACATTACAACCCATGAGCACTCAAAGGACAGGCATATAAACCCCAGCAAATTCCCTCGCCACAGCACCCAAGTGCACAGCGGTCAAGCACAGACCCAACTCCGGTGCATACAAACACCAACCAATAACAACTTGCCCTCCTGTCGCTGGGAATCTCAAGGGATCCCGACCCACCCAGAGTGCAACCTAGACAAGGGGCGCCACTGGTGGAATCACATGGTAACCAAGGGCTGGACTGCCAGGCAATTAGACAGCGCCACCGAACCCTTGGTGCCCATGCGATACCCAGCCGCTCATGACAACCTGACCAACCTCTGGTGGCAATTTGCTCACCCAGGAGCACTTATTTACCAAACAGCCCCACCACTTCTTCCCTCAAATAATCAAATTACTCAGAAACACATATATACTTGTCAAACAGTTTCCCAACTCACACAATCGCACACCCCCGCCCACACACACATCCGCCAACACCATTAATGGCAGCTCCACCCTAGCAAGTCTCCGCAACCATCAGTAGTCACAACCTCACCACTGGCTAATCGGACGGGGATGAAGAAGGACGACAGAGTGAGGCGCAACTGTCGAGACCCAAACGATGACGATGACTGAAGCTTACAAGATGATGAAGACTGAAGACTAACAATGGAGACTGAAGATGATTGAAGATCACCAACTGATGAAAGTATAGAGTGCACTACCCATCACAAAGTGTGTGTATGCAGTAGTGTAACTATCACACCCTACGTGTGACACCTGAGGACCACAGTGGAAACAACCTTGCAGTCGCAGAGTCGCAGATTGGAAGATGGCAGTGAGGACACACGTGACCTGGACAGTCACGCACGTAGGACTCTCCTCCAAATGGCAGACGCAGGCGGCAGGTGACACCACACCCACACCCCCTCGCAGCCTCACTTAGCACCCACCCAAGGTCGGTTCCACCTCGGACTGGTACGGGTGGTGAGCGCGTCAGAGCCAAGCCAAGGCAGAAGTCAGGCGACCATCAGAGAAGACATCACAGCGGACGACAGGACAGCTGCCAGGGTAGATTCAGGCGAAAAAAAACAGGAACGACAGCCCAGGCGGGAGTCAAAGGCGGAAGCCAGGGCGGTCTGTCAGCACCTACAGTTACAAAACGTCCTTATGACTACACGGTACCGATACTGGTTTAACGCCACTTAACCCAGCCCACTGCTGTTTCTACCAGAGTTTTTGACTAGCAGTCTTAAATGTTATCGGTCCAGACAACAGTTTTTTTTTTTAAATCACCAGAGTTCATTTGCCGATGGGGGCTGAGTTTGTATTTCTCCATAATAACCCCCCCCCTTCAACCTCATATAACGCCACTATAAAGGTGGACTGTGCTCACACCAGTGGCACACTAATCAAAAGCCAATATTGTCACCAGCAAAGTAATAAGACTGACCAGTCGGACATTAACAGCACAAGGTCTGTCTTAATGCCATAGACGATTTTAACAGCATACTATAGCTCTTGTTCACATACAATCTATCACTACTAAACCATTAACAGAACAACAAACAGTCGACAGTATTCCTTCTATGTTTGGTACTGAACTAGAATAGCAAACCCGCATCGACCTCAAATCTCCATTTTTTAAATCCGTATTGACAAATGCTTGTGGTAATACTCTCTCAGTCTTAAATTACATCCCCATCAACACTAAATCAGTCTTGTTAAAACAACAACAAAAAATGTAAAAAAAAAAAAAACATGACCGCATAAACATTCCCTCACAACAAACATGGGATAGCACATCACATATCATAGCACCGCACATGAAAACCTATTCATATACATAACAATTAACATCCCTGCACTCACTTTATAATAAGTATTATTCTTAACCCAAAGATACCCTTAAGCTACCCCCTCTATAATACCCAACCTTAACCTAACTATTGTATACGCTACTACAATATCCATAAGTTACCCCTACCCTCATCATATCCACCCCCTCCCTTTACCTACCCCTTTTATTTGATTACCATAGCGAGCCAACTAGGACTACCACCCTCTCCATTCTCTATATCACCCTATTCCCTACACCTTATATAAGTGAACTTCACAACAGCCTACACGTATGTTTAACGCGTCTGCTCCAAATAAGGAATGTACGGAAATATTTTTAGTTACGCGACCCGCTTTTCTTACCGTCACAATTCAGGCGGCCTTATCAAGCACATGTGGCGTTTAACCACTCGCACGACATATACGACGCCGCACAAACAATACCATTTCACCCCCCATCTTTCCTCCATCATAGAATAACCACAATAAGCGCCACACCCGAGATATTATGGTTTGCACCTTCACAAATGTGACCAAACAACGCCGTAGCTTCACCTTAAATACATAACCACCAATTAACGGCACAACTTCCCCAAGTCTATACATTATTTACATGGTCACGATCGTTACCACCTTCCACTCCTCACACATCCATATAACCTCACCTGGGTCAAAAAAAAAAGCACACACCAACGCCTGGAAGCAGGACCCGACCTTGAAGACCTCTGTCTCCCTCACAGGACGGTCGACCCCCAGGACAGGGACAGGACACCCGCGCTGCAGTGTACAGTGGACCCTCTGCTCAGCGCTCAAACGTAAACTGCAGACGGCACACCGAAACACCGAAACAAACGCTCGGAAGCCAAGCCAACACACAGTCGACCGAGAGCTTACCGTGACACCCCCTACCAAGCGAGAGGTAGCAAGAGTGTCAGACACGATACTGCAACCGCCGAACCTTCGTGGACGGTTCCAGGAGTCGAAACTGATGAAAGAAGCCAAGCTAGCATCCCAGTCGACAAACTGACCACAGCTCACCAGCTTCCCTCAACCAATAGACAACAACAACACAAGCTGACCCTCACGGTGATCATGGTCACACACACGTTAACATCGCACCCACAGACCTCGCCTGGACTTGGCACGCAAGCCAGAATTACAACGGCTACACACCTCAACAACAAAAACGCAACTGCGTCTTGCGCGTGACAGATAACAACAACAGTCCCGTTCGTACCCCTCCTCAGTCTTTGGGTGATTTACACTTTCCGGCGGCGGATACGGCTCGGCAAATATTAGATGCTATTAAACGACAAGATGACAGATTCCAGTCCATGGAATCGAACATGGAGCTTATGAGGCAAGATCTGTGTGAAATCAAATCGGACATCGGACTTGTGTCAGATCTCAGTGTGAACAGATCGAGAAACGGTGTGGCAAACTACAAAGCGAGAGCAGTAGGTGTTTTACCTTATTACAGGACACTGCTGCGGATGTCAATGAACTGTTTGCAGAAAAAAAAACAGCAAAAAAGAATTTAAAAACTGTCGAAGACAGTGGCTGATATGTCCAAGCAAATAGGAGGACTGAAGGAGGAGATGGACAGACTGGAGAGCTTTTCCAGAAGAGACAACATCCGCATGTATGAGGTGCCAGCAGCTGAAGGGAGGGAGACGCACGACTCCTGTGCCAGAGCTGTGACAGAGGCCCTGAACAGTGTGGAGGGGGACAAGAAGTGGACAGCAGACGACATCGCTCGGGCCCATCGTATAGGCCAGAGCAGAAACGGTGAACCCCGACCAATAATGGTGAAATTTAATCAATGGAAGGACAAAATGGCAATTATTACCAACAAAGACTTCCGCAGTATATTGAAAGACAAAGGGGGTGTCTGTAGCCAACGACCTCACACACATGCAAGCCACTGTTGTTGCCGAAGCGAAGAAAGCAGGGAAAGTGGCCTTTTTCAGAAAGGGACAGTTAGTGGTGCAGCCCAAGCAACCAGATCCTCGAACCTACGCGGAAGTGTGGATCCAAACGCCAAGCGGACTTTGACGATGCCAACGACGACGACAGAGACGCTTCGCCAAGCAGATGACAACACAGGGATCAGAGAGGACGGTGCATCCTCCGACCACAACAAAGCAGGGGATTCCCCTCTTCGTCACCAGCCAGCGTCACAGCCAACCTGCAGTTCAAGGTCACCGCGTGCAAGCCGTGACGGGAGTGGGTCACGCCAGTATGGTGTGCAGGATTTTTTCCACCGCACACAAAATAAACAGTGTGTCACACCCAAACAGCACACCTGCGAACAAAACTTCTGGTAAGAACCGTCCACGTCGTTCGGACAGAAATGCTTGGGGAAACAAACCATAGGAC
>JADBJO010023641.1:22500-26271 GCA_016801955.1 Conus betulinus | reverse complement strand
GCTAACCCGCTGACAAAAGGGACTTTCTGGTAATAAACGATAACATGTCCAGGTGCAGCTCTCTTGTTACGTTTCTATCCTCTCTCTCTATCTCTCTCTCTATCTCTGTCTCTGCTCTGTCTCTACTTCTCTCTTCTCTCTCTCTCTCGTCTCTCTACGCTAGCCTCCCAGACCTGCGCCTTTGCAGAACTTTATTGTGCTTTGACAAAGACTCCTTTCTATCGCATTCAAAACGAAATCTTGCCCTGTATCAGTTTTTTCACCCCAGTGAAGCTGAAGAATGAATGTCTACATGACATGCCTGTTCCCGCAGAGGTTCGCTTTCGGCACGCCGGAATTGGGGTTTAGCAGCATCAAACAAGCATTGAGCGAGTTAGAAGCAACAACCATCAAAAAAGCAAAAAACGAGCAAACACGCAACCAACAGAGGGGAGGGAAAAGGAAAGGGGAAAAAATACCAGGGGAGAAAAACGCTAAGTATTATCTAAAATGCATCAAGTGCTCATGTCTTTAAGTGCCAGCGCACCCAGATCATGTGAAGCGGAACTGTGTAAATTCAGGTTGATCCTTTTGAAATAGATACACCACTCTTCATGATTCCCTGAGAAAAAGAATAGAAATACAGGTTTTTCGTTTAATTGTTACTGTTTTGACTGAATGTATATGGGAGTTTTCAGGCTTATCTTGTTTGCATAAAACGAACCCAGGGGTTTTTGAAGGTTATTTCCAAGAAATCTTCTAGAAATTTGTTTCCAAATTTAGAAAGAGATAGGGTTTTTTTACTGCAAGGACACCAGACAACGTTTACAGGACACAAAGGACGCGATGCATTTTCGACCTTTTGGGTCTTCTCTGTCCAGACCAATGTTTTTTATTTGTGAGTGTAACATTTGGATAGATGTATGTGAAAACGAAGAACAAGAAACCACTTGAGCTCCTTCATATTCAGGCGCAAAATCAAAATGGCGGTTGGATGAAAACGAGGGGCAGTTTAAGGAGGGGATCATGGGATTGGGCAATAGTAAATGATACCGTGGATAATAATGGTATTAACGGCCATATATAGTGTGGCGATGATGAGAAACATATACAATAAGAGGAGGGATACTGGTAAAGTGGTTTTGTGTTAAAAAAATAAATCCCCAAAAAGAAAAAGGCAGGGGGTGGAGGAGGGGGTGGATGTGGGGTGGATGTGGGTGTTGAAACAGTGGGGGTTGTGTGTGTTTGTTTGTAATATTGTTTTATGGTATCATATATTAGTGACGGTAGTGACTGTTTAATGGTAGATGATAATTTTGATGGTAGAAATCGCTCCAAACACTTGCTACATGATTTACTATACACGTTTCAACTGAACAAAACAAATTATGTTGATGTATTCCGAAAACTTTGAAAGTGTAGAAAGTAATACATTTACTATCTATCTATCTATCTATTACTATCTATATATCTATATATATATATATATATATATATATATATATACTAATGCAAAAGTTAATCTTGCGGATTCCTCAAAAACTACAAAACCCATATCCTGTTTCTCCATCCTCTCCATACCTTTTGCATAACATTCGAAAGACCGTGTAAAACTGAAACATTCTGCATCATTGTAGTTTGATGAGTTTTTTGCCAGTCCAAATTCAAGGTAACTATTTCAGCCCTGAACTAATATATTCAGCAAAACAAGGCGATCGCCTGGCTGCTAACATAAACATTGACTAAATCACAGATCTTAAATAAATGTCAGCGAACCGCCCCCAGAGAAAACGTGGACAAACGAGTCACAAGACAAAAAACAATGCCGTTTCGACCCTCTTAGGCCTTCTTCAGATGAAACAAAATCGAATAAAATAACGAAAATTCACTTAGCTTTGATCGCTTCAGATTGCATCAGGTTCAGCGCAAGGGAACCCCTATCCTATGAAATAGATAACACACTCTTCATGATTCATGAAAAAAGAATAGAAATACAGGTTTTCGTTTAATTGTACTGGTTCTGAATGTATATGAAGTCCAGGCTTATCTTGTTTGCACAAAACGAACCAGTTCCTTGCGCGAACTCTGGAGCGATCTGAAGCGATCAAAGCTAAGTGAATTTCGTTATTTTATTCGTTTTTGTTTCATTTGAAGAAGACCTAAGAGGTCGAAAACGCGTTGTGTTTTTGTCTTGTGACTCGTTTGTCCACGTTTCTTCTGGGCGGTTCGCTGACATTTATTTAAGATTGTTTAGATTTCCGCCTTGCAGTCGTCTCACTTTGCAACTAGATAAATCACAGATATTCTTGTAGTGAGTTTACGACACAAATTTGATATTGTTGAGCTCAGTCTTTTGCGTAGAGAATGAAATTTTGCCGTTTACTTAATACTATTTTAGGACCTCTATCGTCATTTCTACAAGGCAGGAAAAAACAAAAAACATGTTTCATTCAATAGATCCATATGGTCATTCTGCATGTTGATTCACATTTAGGTAAACGTCACACTTTAACAGAGTATTACACCACTTCAGAGTAATTATGATTCCAAGAAAAACTGAGGAAAAGAGAAAGTGAGACACAGAGAGAGCGTGGGAGTCATGGAAGACAAGCAACCATGTGCAGAGCGAGAGAGAGCGAGAGAGAGAGAGAGAGAGAGGAGACAGGCACAGACAGACAGACAGACAGACAGACAGCAGACAGACAGACAGACAGACGACAGGTAGAAACGGAGACACTCGTTTACAAAAAAGGAACACACTGTACAGAGTAAGAAGGGGGGTGGAATCAGGCACAGAGACAGAGATCGATCGTTTGACACAGAGAGGGAGACAAACTAACTGGCGATGTATCACTGTGCTGGGGTGAGTGCCGTGGGTAGGGAGACATGTTTTAAGGGATCGTGTCCGCCTTGGTTGCAGAGCAAAAAACTACGCGATTACATGAGACAGTACAGATTAAGAAAAAAGATTATTGATTCGTGCGTTACACTATAGGTTTAGTCGTGTGATACAAGGGAGAGTACTGACTGAGCGTGGCCCAGGGTTTGAGGTGCGCACTCTGAGAATGGAACAGATGATTTAGATGGAAGAAGAGGCGGACTGTGCCCAATGATAAAGGCAGAGGCCTAACACATACAGAAGTATGTGAATTGTAGTTGAATGACCGGTACTCAAGCCGTAAGTATCTAATTTTTATATTGTGAGAATCTAGATGATTCTCCATTTTGTTTTCAACGGTTTATTGTCGGAACCGAAACTATGTTTGAAAAATTGAAGAGTTCAAAAATGTTAAAGTGTAACATGACTGCTAACTGGCTGGCAGTGTTTTGAACTCGTGTTTATCCGGTTTGTTATAGCTGGGCCGACTCCCCGTGCGGTAGAGGAGACTGGAGATCGGGCACTAAGGTGGATGGCTGGGGCTGCGCGCGTTCCCGGGCCAAGCTCCGATCCGCGGGAAGATCCAGGTTGGGCAAGAGTTTGTCGCCGACCAGTAGTTGTGATGTGTATGGGATCCCCGCACAGAGGAAGCCAGTTCCGGACACCACAGAGAGTGTGTGTGGACACTTGCAGTGAGTAAACCTGCAAAATCAGTAACGTGTGCAGAAAAGAGTGCTTGTTTGGTTGCACCAGCTGAAAGACAAAATAATGAAAATATATACGCTTTGATTGATGCCAGAGTAAAAAAAAAAACCCATGGGATTTTAAAAGATTAAGGAGGGGATGAATCAAAAAATTGACCTTTGTTTGCGCCTTATGTGTATGGAGTGGATGCAGTTGTGTGCGGAGGAAAG
>JADBJO010023641.1:0-15000 GCA_016801955.1 Conus betulinus | reverse complement strand
GAGCTGCAGGTTGTTGCAACATACATCTCCCAAATCCATGCTGCAAGAACGTTGAACTCAACTGTCATGTGGCTCTATAGTTCTGTAGCGGGTTCCTTGACAGAGAAGACTTTCTGAGTGAAAGTTTAATGACCACTGTTTTTTGTTTGTTTGTTTTGTTTTTTGTTTAAAGGAGCATAAAACCAGAAGTTACCGAAAAGTTCATGATGCTGGTGACGACAGGAAGAGTCTAGGTCTTCATGTCAAGGATCAGTATGAACAGGATCAAGATCGCCGTGCTATGGAGAAGTATTCTCGAGGATTGTTTTTATGACACATTCTCAGAGGCATGTGTGAAAGAGCCAAGGAAAATGTCAGGGTATTGAAATGAAGGGATGTGTGGGCTCAATCTGGATTAGAGAGTCTCTTCTGATGGTTGGAATCTTTTTTTTTTTAAAGAAAGAAAGTAGTCTGAGAAAATGGCAAGAGGAATTCTTTGGGATTTTAAGCATTAGGATGCTGGTCTGCTTGACAAAAAGATAGATGAAATACCGACAAAAAAACAACACCGTTCTGCGTTTGTTTTGCACACTTTGCGTTTATAGGCTCCGTCCTGTTTCCTCATTGGAGTCTTGCTCAGACATGGTTTTTGAAATAAGTTCATTTGTTGTTTTTCTTCCTATATAATCTTCGAGAGCAAGAAACAAACAAACAAACAAACAGATGCGGATGACAACATAACCCTGTCCACGGCAGACACATACAATGTTTGGTATCAGTCAAAATCAATGAAGGGAAGGAAGGAATGAAATGAATAAACCCAGACAGATAGACGGACGAACAAAAAGTACAAACAAACGTGCTTCTCTCGCGCTGTCATCTTGGCCATAGACTTCCCATGTTTGCCTGGTAAAGCTCACATGACTTTCTGACGCTGGGAGGAAGGCAGGAAGAGGAAGGCGAAGGCTGAGAAGTTGATCCACCTGTCACGCATCGTTTGTTTACAAACTCTCTCTCTCTCTCTCTCTCTCTCCGTCTCTCCACCAAGCTCTCCCTCTCTCCCCCCTCGTCTCTCCATCTCTCTCTCGCTCTCCTCTCTCACGCTCTCTCGCTCTCCTCTCTCTCATTTTTGTACTCGCAGTTCTTATAGAACAGGGAGTACTTACGATGGGAACGAAGAAATGCTCTGTGTGTGTGTGTGTGTGTGTGTGTGTTGTGTGTGTGTGTGTGTGTGTGTGTGTGTGTGTATCTGTCTGTCCCTGTCTGTCCGTCTGTGGTCAAAATGTGTTCTCCACCTCGTTTCCAGACAAAACTACTAGGCCGATCTTTCGGAAAATTTGTAGCAATGTTCATTATGGGTCACGGATCATGCCCAGTGCTTTATTTTTACCGTTATATCCGTTACTAACGGCTATAATGGCCCATAACGGTTTTTCTTCTTTATGGAATATATCAGAACGTACTTGGCCGATCTTTCTGAAAATGTGTAGGTATGTTTATTATGGGTCACAGATGATGGCCCATTTTACCAGAACAGCCGTTATTATATATATATATATACTATATATAATATATATATATATATATCTATATATATATATATATTATATAATGCAATGCTGAACAATTAAGTAGGGGGGAAAACAAGTGCAGGTTAACCCTTAAATTCTTCCACCATAATAGTAATGACTTGGCAAAGATTTAAAATTGAGGGGAAAAAAAAATTGAAGATGAAGTAAATGGGGAAAATGTATATCATAAATATGAAAACCCTTCACTAGATGCATGAGGAAACTATCGCAATCCTCTCGAAGGCAGATCTATGTGTATCGCCTGCTCCGAGGTCTTTCGTCCGCTGGATCGGACTCATCAGGGAGACAAGGCGATTGTGTCTGTGCTCTTGGCGTCAATACACACACACACACACACACACACACACACCCACACACACCACACACACCCACACAACACACATATATATATATATATATATATGTGTATATATGTGTATATATGCATATATATATATATATATATATATGTGTGTACTGTGCGTGTGTGTGTGTGTGTGTGTGTGTGTTTCGTGTGTGTGTGTGGTGTGTGTGTGTGTGTGTGTGCGCGTCTGTCTGCGCCTACAGTGTGTGTGTGTGTGTGTCTGCGCCTCTGTGTGGGGGTGTTGTGCGTTCGTGTGCGCGCGAGGGCGCGCAGCGTTGGAAAGCGCGGATTTTGTGTGTGTTGCGTTGCGTGCGTGCGTGCACTGTGCTGTGTGTGAACGAAGAAGGTCCTCCTCTATGAGAGTATCGGCTTACAAATACACGAAACGGGCGTGAAAAGAAGAACAGGATTTTTCTCTGTGTCACGACACTTGGGCCTTTCAAAGGGACTCCCCCCGGAGACAGTGCACACGGGGCTTATTGTTCGCCACGACAACACTGTCAACAGCGGGAGACGTGACACTCCCGGAGACAGTGCAGACGGGGGCTTATGACGACAACCACTGTCAACCAGACGTGACACTGCGACAGTGCAACACGGGGCTTATTGTTCGCCACGACAACACTGTCAACAGCGGGAGACGTGACACTCCCGGAGACAGTGCACACGGGGCTTATTGTTCGCCACGACAACACTGTCAACAGCGGGCTGACGTGACAACTCCGGAGACAGTGCACACGGGGCTTATTGTTCGCCACCAGACACCTTCACCCAGCTCAACAGCGGGAGACGTGACACCTCCAGGAGACAGTGCACACGGGGCTTATTGTTCGCCACGACAACAACTGTCAACAGCGGGAGACGTGACACTCCAGGAGACAGTGCACACGGGGCTTATTGTTCGCCACGACAACACTGCGTCAACAGCTGGGGAACATGACACTCCATTTTTCGATTCGACAGTGCACACGGGGCTGAATTGTCTGTCGACAGTGCACACAACAACTGTCGCCAGACAAACGGGAACAGACGAGAGTGACACTCCAGAGACAGTGCACACGGGGCTTAACCTGTTCGCCACGACAAACACTAGTCAACACGCACTAGCGGGAGACGAAGTGACATCTCCATGAGACAGTAGCACTGAACACGGGTCGTCTTATTCGTTTCGATCGAACACGTGACAGACTAAACTGTCAACAGCTAGGGACACGAGCGACAGACGTGAAACCCCAACTCGCCATGAGAACTTGCACACCGGGGCTTATGTTTCGCTGCCACTACAACCACTGTGCAACATGCGGTGAGACGTGACACTCCCGGAGGTGACAGCGTGCACACGGGCTTATTGTTCGCGCCACGACAACTCCTGTGCAACAGCGGGAGACGTGACACTCCCATGAGACAGTGCAACACTGGCCCGGCTTACTGTTCTGCCACTACAACACTGTCAACCAGCGGAGACGTTACACTCCCAGGAGACTCAGTGCCACACGGGCTTATTGTTCTCCACGACAACACTGTCAACAGCGGAGACGTGACAGTCCAGGAGGACAGTGCACCAGGGGCTTATTGTTCGCCACGACAACCACTGTCAACAAGCGGAGACGTGACACTCCCTCCGCGGACAGTGCACCACGGGGCTTATATCGTTGTTCGCCACGACAACACTGTCAAACAGCGGGAGACGTTGACACTGAAGACCAGAACCAGTGCACACGGGGCTTATTGTTCGCCACGACAACAATGTCAACAGCTTGAGACTTTGCTCTTCCCACGCCTTCGCACCAACAACGTTCCCCCAAATCTTCCTCGACATTGCCCTCATCTCAGTACCCCTATCGCCCACCAGATAAACCATAGTTCCACCCCATTCACCTGCTCCCCCCAACCCGCATTTCAGTGACCGCACAGGTCGCATCTTCTCTCACCATTCTGTACCAACCCTCTCGCGGCCCCCTCCCCCCCCCCCCCCCCCCCCCATAATAATCTGGTCATTCACGCTCGTGTATGAGAATTCCTGTACCGTCAAGGAAATCTTGCCATGAAGCTTATACTTTCAGAAAAAACTAAGGGGTTTTTGGTTTTTGCTTTTAGTTCTTTCTCACATCACGCTTGTTGAAATTTTTTCTATTCCTGTGAAAGAAACTCCTGGAGGAGGCTGGACAGCCTAGAGTCCCTCAGAAGAGACTCCCCTTCAAGCCCAGTGTTGTTGCGGCCCATTAACTACCCTGACACCAGAGGGGGGTGTGGGGCACACCCGTTTCATGACCTCCCGGAAGTCCCCCTCAATGCTTATCCAAAGCCCATTTTATTCCTTCTTTTGCCGTGATATTTCGCATCTTTGGGACTAGTCAATGGCATGGGATTGTATGACCCATGACCCTACTGGACAATGACTCATATATTAAACGGAGATTCGTCCACTATAGTTTCCTCATACCTAAAGACAACTGAGCCCATTGGGGCACATGATAATCTGCAGGGAAAGTAAGAGGCCTTAAAAGTTCACTTTTGTTCCTCACCTTTCGACACAACAGTGCCAGCATGAAACCCTCTCGACCGCCGCTTCTTGCCATCGCTTTCAGTGCTCGGTTTTTTTCCCCGCCCTGGGCAATTTTGAGGCGCTGTTCCCATAAAATTTGTTTCTATTCCCTGTGAATTTAAACCAAATTCCCGAATATGCCTTTACACCACTCTTCCTGTTTAAGCTAACAGTAATTTTCCTCATTAACCACTGACAAGTATTTTTCTTTAGTGAGCCACCTTGTCACACACCCACTCACAGCGTAAATTTGACAATCACATCGCTAATATGTTTTGATTACAAAGATGCTAATATACTTCCTTCCACTCGAGCGGCCAAAATTTTTTCCCTACAGTAAGAAGGATTTACTCACACTAACACTGCCACGACGACTCCTTTCTAATCAGATGATAAATCTATTTATTGTTCATTATCTGCGACATTGACATGAAGAACATCTTTTTCCTTTCTAAACACATAATGTGTAGCCTTGCTTTATTTCGAAGCCTCAGCTCATCATGTGATTATAGTATTCTCCAGGGGAAAAATGAACAATCCTAGCTGTATCGAACTCAAGCCCTGGATTTTTATAGAATGCTTACGAATGAAACGTCCAGTCTGCTCCTTATTTCTATCCTCAGAGTCCTGGAATCAAGAAATTCATGTATTGAATGATATACCCCACTGTTCCCTTTCTCTTGTTTCACCCTAACTTATTTCTTCTGTTATTCCTTCCATTCCTACCCCCCTAATCACCCACTCTTATCCTCTCGCCCCCCTCCAGCCCTTATCTCACTTTTACCTTTCTTATCTCGTATGTTTGTCTCCCTCTTCGGTCCCTGTGATGTTTTGGATAAAAAAAAAAAAACAATTTTTTATATCCCCACTTTATTATTTTCCCTTGTCCTGTTGGTCAGGATGTGTGAAAAAAAATACGAAAGACAACCTTCTGAATATCTCATTACCCTATCCGGATAAATGAAAATGTCTCGTACTCTCAGTCCCTTCACTCTTCTCTCAATCTCCCTCTCCTCTCTTCAGCCCTTCTCTTCCTTCACTCCCCCTCTCGGCCTCTCTCCCACTCTCATCGGTCCACTCATACATCCGACAAACAAACATTCCCCCTCACCTCAATCCACTCCAGCGAAAGTCCACTTCACGCCCACCAAAGCCCCTCTCGTCATTCCACCAATCCCATCTCCTCTTCATCTCGTCACTCTCTCTACCTCTCTGCTCTCTCACTCGCGCGGCGTACACACCACACACAGCACACACACACCAGTCATCGCACACGAAACGCACCCACACAACATACACACACACACACACACACACACACGTATTCGTTCTGATTGTTGATCCATTTTGACAAAAAATGCCGCAATAATCGATTACCATTCTCTCTCTCCTCTCTACGACATCTCCACCGTCTCCACCTCAATGCTCCTCCTCTTCTCTATTCTCTCTCAATCTCTCCTTCTTCCCTAATCATCTCCTCTCATCATCCTCCTCTCTACTCCTTCGGTGGTCCACTCAACATGCTATGCCATGTCTGTTACTTCATTCAGTTAGGTGGGTGCGGTTTGGTTTTGCTGACAATACTACCTCCATCCGCCAGCACCTCCCACGACCCCAGCACCTTCCAGCGCCCGCCCACTCCCTCCCTCTAGGCCCCAGCGCTTACCCTCCCCCCCCACGCCAGCCCCCCCCCCCCCCCCACTCCTAGCTCTGCTACCCGGTCCATCCCCTCCCTCAACCCGCCATAACTGTCCGTTGCCGTCCTCTGCGCCACCCCTTCGTCAGCCTCTCTGTCGCCTAGAACCGGGGCCACACCGACATCTTCCAACGAGACTTTGTTTTTTTTTGTTTTTTTTTATCGGTCTCCGCGTATTCATATAGAACAGGTCGAGTACTTTACAATGCGGAACGAAGAAATGCTGTCCAGTGTGTGGGGGGGGGGGCTGTCTAGTCTGTCGTCTGTCTGTCCGTCCCGTGGTCAGACATTGAGTTCCTGCCCAGCATCACAGACACACGTAGCATAGGACGCGATGCTTTCATGAACATTTGTATGTATCGTTCGTTACTAGGGTACTATGGATGATGCCTGAGTGTTTTATTCTTACCGTTATCCTCCGTTACTGACGCGCTATAACGGCCCCTCACGTTTTTATTTTTTCTTTTTCGATCGGAACCAGTATCTCAGAAAGTAACTCCAGTGACCGATCTTATCTGAAATTTGCTAGCTAGTGTTCATTAGCGGTCATTGCATACTGCCCGATGTCTTATTTGTCATCGGTCATATCCGTTACTAACGGCTATAACGGCCCATAACGGTTTTTTCTTTAACGGATATCCCAGTCAAAGTACTTTGGCCGATCTTGTCTGAAAATTGTAGGTATGGTTCATTATATGTCACAGATGTGCCCGATGGTTTACCACACTAGCCTTTCTAACGGCATGACACGGCCCAGGAACTTGTGTTTTTTTTTATTTTTTTGCATCTATTATGAATATCTCACGCGTAATATCAAGAATGAAACTGGGAGTACGTTTATAGTGCTTTTTCAATTTAATTTTCCGCATACAGCACAGTTGCTGGCATTTTCTTTGTTGTTTTCTTTCTACTACTTGGTCATGTCCGAAAATTCCTTAACCTTTTTCTGTTTAAGAATTGTTTTAACTAACTACGTCGATAGAGTAAGCAAGTTCTGCAGAAACAACAAGCAAAAACCGCTTTGCCAGCAGTAAAATCGCTTGTGTCCCTCGCACTTCAAATGTTGTGGAACCCGGTTATCCACATAATGTGTGGATGCAAAAAGGTACTTAACAATGATTTTACGCTATAGGCATGAACTGGACTCTTTGCCTTATTGACAATTATCTGTAAGTGGATTATCACTTATGGGAAATCGTCTTCCTTTTTTTAATTCCATAGAATGCTAGTTTGCTTCAGTTTTCTTTTAGGTTTCTATTCAGATCGTTCAACTAGAAAAATGGATACATCCTAAATCCGTCAAATATCGATTTAAGGAAAAGCGCAAAGTTTTTCATTCCTCGAGCCGCTAGAAACGAGCCACTCTCAAAAATGACTGACCTTTAGGGTGCACGAAGAAGTTGTTTCCGAGAGGGGAGAGTTGAACAATGCGATTCACACCGTTTACAAGTCACGAAATCATGCGTAATCCTTGGCCTGCACGGCAAGAGCGAATCAGAAACACGGTTAACACGTGTCATGTTCTCACCACCCTGAGACCAGAGCATTGACCGGGTGTATCATTTAGCAGCGGCGGTAGCGATGAACAGGAACTCTGGTAACTACCAAAGTGTGCACGTGTGTAACTTTCATGCTTTCAGGTCCAGTCTGCTGTAACCAAGTGCAAAGTAACTCGCACTGGCATCCAATTACACGTTGTTTGGCTATCGCTCTATTTCGCACGTTAACTTGTTCTTTTCCCCGCAACGGCTACTTGTGGAGTTAGTCTTTTTTACCGGCTGCTTACCGTGGTGCAAGTTTAAGGTTGCACAACCATTTATTTACGGCTTGCATTTTTCGCATGTGTTTTTTTTTTTTTTTGGTTTTTTTTTTTTTTTCTTTTTTTTTTTTTTTTTTTTTTTTTGTGCAGAGTTATAGATTTTTCGATCTGATTTGTATATGTGGAATTTGAAGCAGATTCCAACTCTAAATCCTACCCACATTATTATTTTTAGAATGCCCCCAAACTAATTGCTTTTATGTTTTGGGCCGTGCACATCAGACAGTGTCACACAAATGGCTGGGCGCCATGTTGTGAACATAGCAACTATGCTGTGTCGCCGTTAAGTGGGCCGCGTGTGTGGAATGAGTTTAAAAAACCCCAATGCTTTGAAAAATACTCCCATTCTGCTATGCTATTTTTTTAAAAAAAACGATCAAGCGGACAACAGGAGGCAGAAAGGAGAGCCGAAAGGGCTGCATGAGGCGGGGCTGAAGCATCATAGCACGGGCTGTCATACAAAGAAACGAGATCATGTTCCTTGAAGGTGGACTTTTCCTTAGCGCTCGTCAATCTAACTTCAGAAACTCGTCAAAGAACTGTCTCGTACCTTTTTCATTCATCATCTCGCGCCAGATCTGTTTCCTCATTTAACGTAAACGTTGTTGTAATTAATCGACATGAATCCCTTGGATTGGTGTATTCAGCAGCAGCTTCCTCTTTTTTACATATCAAACTCGTTTCCATCATTGTTTTCTCTACTTAGGTTAAGCATTTTTTAATTTGTAAAGTCCATCGAGTACTGTTCAGTTTTATTTTACGTCATTCCCCTTGTCCGTCTTTGAATACTTTTTGCATCTCTTCTTTTTCTTTTACACCTTTCCTTTTCATCACACTCCCACCCCATACAGTTCTTTTTTCACCACCCCACCCCACACCACCCTCCCCACCCGTCTCTTTTTGTCTTTGATGCCATTTTTATGTGAAAATATATCCCAAATTCTATGTTCGCAAAATCACCTTTTTTTTGTGTGTTGACTTTTTAACAGAAAATGCTTATTCTATTCTGCTTCTGCTCAGTCGAATGTACATTTTCCAATGTTGGGTAGAGTACACTATTAACTTTTCTCGGCAGACGTAACCTTTGAGATCGTCATAAGAATGGTTTTAGAAACATTGATGTTTAATGGTCCATGATAGCCACTAAAGAGTGCTGGTGAGAGGACACTTGAGACCCCCCAAGAGAGTCCTGGTGAACGGAGGGCAGTGGAGCGCCGTCCTGAATGGCAACACAGTGGGAAAAAAAACCAGAAATAATGATTAAGCATATTTTTTTTTTCTTTTTGTGCCTGCTTATGATTTTAAATATTTACCACCAGCCGCACTTTTCTTCTTCTTCTTCTGCTTCTCTCTCACCCTCTCTCTTTCATCTCTCTCTCTCTCTTCTCTCCCTCTCGTCACGTTCAACCGGTTCTCTCGCTGCTCCCACCTCAGTCACTCGTGCCTCTCGGCCCTCTCTTCCCGTCCCCTCCAATCTCCCCTCCCTTCTCCTCATCTCGATCTCTCTCTCACCCCGTCATCCCCTCAACTCTCGCTCCGCTCTCTCTCCTCTTCTCTCTCCCCTCTCTCCCCCTCGTCCACTCTCTCTCCTACCGTCTCCCCCTCTTCTCTCCCCTCTCGTCTCGCTGCTCTCCTCAACTCGTCTCCTCTCTCTCTCCTGCTGTCCCTCCGTTCTCTGTTTCTGTTTTCTCTCTGCCGTGTCTCTGTTTGTCTCGAATGCAGTGAGTGTCAATGGGCCGAGTTCCAGTCTTAGTTGTTTTTTTTTTTGTTTTGTTTTTTTTCTAACTTACTCTGGGATTACTCCTGTGCGTGAGGTGAAGGACATAATGAAATGTACGAATTTAATTTGTTTTGTAACTTTTGATTTGATACCCCCAAGGAATGTAATGTTATAGTAGTTGTTGCAGGAAAGTGAAAGGTGAAATGTTTGTTTGTGTATACCGTTACCTCTACCTCTCTCGTCCCCCTTGTCACTGAAAGACCCCTCTTTGGTAATAAACAATAGAAATATCAACGATGTATCTCTTTGTCCTTCTGTCTCTCTGGCCTCTGTCTGTCTGTCTTCGTCTTCCTGTCTGATCATCTCTCCATCTATCTCTCTCCACCCTGCCCCCATCCCACACACCACACCCCCCACCCCTCGATCCCCCCCCACCCCCCACCCCCCCTCCTCATTCAATTAACGGTGATCTCTTTTTCCTTACTCCGATGGGGATACAAAAATAACAACTTCGCAGTTCATCCAGTGAGTTCAGTATGCCTAGCCTGTTCTGATTTTGATCAGGGGCACGATGCCACCAGCTAGTAACTGCTGAAGTGTAACAATTACCGTGATAACAGACACCACTTAAGAGGACGTGGCTTTCTAGGGGCTTTTGCCTTCTTATCCACCCAAAGACAGTGTCTTGAATTCTTATGTTACCGACCGATGAACTTTGATTGCTAACTCGCCGTGAACATGGCCAAATATTAACGTGGACTGGTACTGATGAGAGTAAACATTAGAGCAGGGACCTTGAAGGGTTTTACGAATTAGAGTGTGTCGTTTGCTCGTTTGTGTTGTTTGGTTGGTTGTTTTTTTTGTTTGTTCGTTGACCAGTTGAGGTCCAGTAATCTAGAAGGTACATGGAACCCTGCTGCTGTGAGTTCGATATCAACATGGTCCCACTCAATAAGGCGGGGAAATACAGCGCCCGTGGTGACAGGAAGAATCCCACGTCACGTACAGTACTCTCAAGAAGTGTACACCAACCCCGCGTCGATTGAGAATCCTCGATTTTGCGGTCCCAGCGTAGCTCCCATGTGAATAAGGTGCAAACACTCGAGTTACGAGCTGATCCTAGTCTGTATTCTCAGTACAAAGCAATATTTGCACTATTCAGCGTGAATATGGCTTTGAGGATCTTTCTTCATATTTTTGGTTGTGGTACAGGTTTTTTTTGTTTTGTTTGTGTGTTGTTTTTTTTATAGCTGTTGTTAACAATGATTAAAAAGAAAGCTCAAGGTTCCCATAGCTACACCATATCAGAATTTATTGTGATCACACGATCAATTTCGATCTTTCCTATCCTCAGCCATCGCTCCTAAACCTATCCCGTTTGCCTACCCTCCCTTTATATGCATGTTTCATTCCCCTGCTCTTCCATCCACCGTTCCGCTTCGGGGTGTGGGTGTCCAATGCTCCCGCGGACTAAGAAAATAAGAGATTGCCTATCTCCGGAAACTGTGTGTTATTAATGTCCTCATTGAGTGACTGCAGTAAATTCTTTAATGTCTCTCTTTTGTTTTATTTTTTTTTTGTTTTTCCATGTTTGAATCAGGTGGGGCCTCGTAGTAGAATGGATAGAGTGTGCGGAGTGTACGATTGGTAGTTTCGAATTATCTCCTTGTGGTCGCCCAATTTTGGGGTTTTTAAAAAATCCTTTTTTTCCTCACATTTCCCCATCAATTTATCCTTCCGCTCAGCAGTGAATTGGCTTCCTGCTTCAGATCATGGAAGATCAAGGGCGGACAGAAGAAGGAAGATAGGCACAACCTGCACTTCTATCATGCTGTCCTTAAGGCCGCGGTGAACTTTGACCTCTGACAGTATGCGCTGTCAACCCTATGGTCCATTAGGGTATGGGTCTGTAACTTTCTCTTGTGATTACGTGGGTGATTGTGTGCCTTGTCTTCATAACAGTTATAATTCCCCTAAGACCAGCGACATTCTCTTCTCAGTTTTTCCCATCCATCTTCTTCCTCCTCCCTCCCATCCCCTCCCCCATCTCCATCTCTCTCTCTTTCTCTCCTCTCTTCTCTCTCTCACGATCTCGTCCATCTCATCTGTTTGTGTGTGTGGGTGTGTGTGTGTGTCTGTCTGCGTCCTGTTCTGCTGCGCTCTCTGTCTCTGTCTCTCTCTCGTCTCTCCCTCTCTCTCACGTGCGGTTAACATACATATCATCTCAAAGACCAAAAAGCACGCCCTACTCCGATCTCGCAATATCGTCTCTCTCGCAAACATCTCTGAAACAAAATGGTTCCTTCCTTCTCTCTCTCTCTCAGTGTCTAAAGTAATTATTTTTGATTAGTTCGTCAGTCCTGCTTATTTTATTACACATATGACGTATATGTGGTTCACAATCGGCACCGCACCTCTTCATAAGGGCCAATGCCATATGAAATAAAACATCAGAATCTCTCTCTTCTCTTCCCTCTTTTCTTCCTCTCTCTCTCTCTTCTCTTCTTCTTTTCTTTCTTTTCTTTTCTTCTTCTTCTTCCTGCCCTCTCTCCTCTCTCCCTCTCCTCTCTCTCTCTTCTTCTCTCCCTCCCCTCTTCCCTCCTCTCAAAAGCTCCTCCCTCCCCGTCTCTCTCTCTCCTTCTCTCTCCATCTCCTCTCTCTCCTCTTCTCCTCTCTCCCTCCTCGCTCCTCTCAATCTCCTCTCCTCCTCCCCCCTCTCCCCCCCTTTCCCTCCCGTTCTCTCGCTCTCTCTCTCTCTCAGCTCGCTCTCCTCGCGCCCCGCTCTCTCTCTCTTGTCTCTCTGCATTTCCTTCAAGTCATTACTCTACCAAGTCCATTACATACCTACTTTCTCCAGAGAAGAAACCTAATTCCTCCCAGTCCCCCATAAACGCAAACGTGCAAGCTGAATTGGACCCCGAATGATCACCGATGTTGGACTGTACTCACACCACGTTGTCTTTCTGTATGTAAATGCCTCACCCATATTTGCCACTAGGCGATCAAATGAGTCGTAAAAAGGGTGATATGATCATGTCCCCCTCCCTCCCTGCATCAACTCCGCCGGTCATAATTCTGTTTCTGTCTGTCTGTAAACTATTGTATTTGTGTTTGCCGTGCGTGCGTGTATTTGCGTGTGTGAGTGTGGTGTGTGTTGCGTGATGGGCTGTGTGTGTGCGTGAACAACACATGCGTGTATGTGTGTGTGTGGGTGTGTGACTGGGTGGTTTGGATAGGGGATGGTGTGTGTGTGACGTGTGTGTGTGTGTGTTGTGCGTGTGGTTGCTATCGTGACTGTGTGCACAGTGTGTTGTTCGAGCTGCATGTGTGAAGCGCACGCACGCGCCTCGTGCTCCAGTGCGTGTCGTGAGTGCGTGCGTGCGGTCCCGCGTGTGTGCTGTGTGTGTTGGTGCGTGCGTGTGTTTTGTGTTTAGTGCGAGTGTGCGGTGCATGCACGTTCTTGTGTGTGCGCGCGCCGCGCATTTTGTGTATGTTGTGTGACGCAGAGCGCCGCAACGTTTCGTGTGTGTGTGAGATCAGAGAGAGTAGAGAGAGTATGCATACATGCATGCGTGTGTGTGAACTCAGAGTTGAACAAAACATTACGTTAAAATTAAAGGGTACAAAGAACACATTGAAAAATACTCATCAAGCAGAAACATCGAACAACAAACAGGCACGCACATACACGCGCAGGGTTGAGCGTGGACGAAGTATATAGTTTGCAAACGAAATCGAAGTTCAATAAGAACCTAGGGGGGGTGCCGGCGTGCGTGCTGTTGTGTCTGTCAGTCACGTGCTGAGCACTCATGATTTTATGGAGGCATGCGGTAATGCTGGCACGTGGATCTCGTGATGTGTGCTCGTTCAGTTTAGTAGTTAGTTTTTTTCTAAGTTAATGAACGCTCTGGTTCTGCTCTTTTGAATGGTCAAGCAGAAAAGACACCAAAGAAAAGGGGAGCAAAGCATGTCACGAGAAGCTGTTGAATAAAGATCCATTATCATGGTGCATTGTCATACAAATGAGTATTCCACACAGAGAGGCTTTAGGGACACTCCGTTTAAACTTCCAAACCTTTTAAAGATGTTGTTTCAGTCGCCAAGTTTCTTCACCTTACCTCTCTCTTCTCCTCGTCAAGCTTAACTTTCCGAGAGTTTATTTTTTTTTCACTGTGGACTAAGTTGGTTGGCTGTTTATACAAGTTTTCTTGTTCGGTGATGGACCGCTCGGAGTATCATTTTTGACTTGTGAGCCAGTGCGAAGCATTTCTTCGATGAAATTGTGTCATCCAGAGACACTGAGGATGCTTGATTTTTTTCCCCCCAGTTACTGACATTTAGTATTTGATATCATTCGGGTCCTGTGTGTGTGTGTGTGTGTTACAGTCATGGTTATGTGATTTGTGTGTTTGTGTGTACAGTCAATCCACTGATCTTTCGCCAAGTCTTAAAAGGGGTCTTCTTTGATTTGTACGTTTAGACACGCTCAATGTTCATCTCTCTCCTCCGTTTCCCATCTATTTTTGGCCCCTCTGTGTGCTGTTTAGTCCTCCCCCCCTCTTCTCTCGTCTCTCCTCTTCTTCTCTCCCTCTCATCGCCTTCTCTCTACTCCTCCTCTTCTCGCCTCCTCCATCTCGTCTCTCGTCTCTCTCTCCTCTCTTCAGCTTTGTTTCATGTGTCAGGTTTTGGTCGGTTGAATAGTCTCCTCCCTTATCCTGGACTTATTTGTCAGCAGAGCCAACATAGGCAAGTAACAACCAATCAGATTTTTATTGAATTGGCTAAGTCCTAATCTCCCCCCCAATTCTCGTTCCCCTTTCATAATATGACCTTTCCCTTCCCCCTCCTCCATTTGCTTCTCCCAGTTTCCAAACCCGCCTTCCCCAGCTCTCTCCAATCAATTTCTACATTTCGTATGTCCCGCCCCCCCCCCACCCCCCCTCCCCTTTCTCTCCTTCCTCCCGTTTCTCCTCACTCTCCTCCCCTCTTCCCACAACCTCTTCTCCCTCCCCTCTGCTTTGCTCCTCTCTGCGTTCGTGTGTGGGAGGCTTAGCTTTTTTGCGGCCTTTTAATAGAATTGCCAGTCCCTTGGAATGGCGCGCTATTAATTTTCCCCTGGAGATGGTGCGTCTCTTTTCTCATCTCTTGTTGAGGTCTGCCCTTCTTGTTGGCCTGTCAGACAGCTTAATTATTCCCCTTCCACCCTCTTACCGTACCCCCGACCACGCTCCCTCCTTTTCGCTTCTTCCCACATCATTTCTCTATGTCCCATCTCCTCCCCTCCCCCCCCCCCCCTCTCTCCTTCC
>JADBJO010023640.1:20000-26273 GCA_016801955.1 Conus betulinus | reverse complement strand
GATAAGAATGGAAAAAAAAGACGTTCCCTTTCCCTCCTTCTACTTCTCCTTTTCCCCCCTTTTTTTTTCTCCGTCACCACAATCTCATCAGTTCACACACTCAATAAGTTCTTTTTTTACCCTGATGAGATATGTATGGACGTCACACCGCACAAGATTTCAGCACATGAGCCACCGATTACGCAATGTATTTTTTCGTATCTCTCATTCTGCCTATCAGAGCTCCCTGACGGGATCCTTTCCCACACGGATTCCCCCCACAAGGATCCTTTCCCTTTTTAATGAACCCACTTGCGTGTTTTCCCGCCCCACTTGACTTCCCTTCCTTTTTTTGGTGCAGATTGCACCCTTTGTCTTTTTTCTCCTCAGTCTGTCATAGTTCTTTCTATGTTACCAATTATGCTTCTCATATGACCCTTTTTCCTTTAATCCCTATGGTTTGTTTTTTTTTGTGTTTTGTTTTTTTTTTTTCTTTCCTTCCTTTTTTTTATAATATTTGAACATGGTTAAAATAAAAAAAAGCAAGATAAATACATTGTTTTTTCAAAAAGACCAAGAGAAAGACTTAAGCATGCGGATTGCCAATTTTTTATGAAACCACCACAAGACCAAGCCATGACAGTTATGACAAATTTTGCATCAGGATATGCAGGTTACAAAAAGAGAAGCCATCTTGAAGCCAGGATTGAAAGAATTTAACCATTTTGTGTTTGTTGTTGAATAACGAAAGGATTTTAGCAAAAGTACCAGAAGAAAGAAGAAAAAAAAAATCAAATAAAACATGAGAAGCGGCCGGGTGAAGGAGGGAGGATATGCCGGGTGTCGTAGTTAGCAGCAGAAGTAATTGCAGAATAGGAAATGTGATAACGTTCTTTGCTCAGATTTTACAGCAATCGGCAAAGCAGGAAAGGCTGAGTTGCGGAGGAATTTGTGTGGGGTGCTTTTTTTGTTTTTTTTTTGGCTTGTGTCAGATGGTTGTGGGAAGTTGTGGGGTTGGGAGGGGGGTGTTGGCGGGGGTGCTTTGTTCTTCTTTCTCGTGGTCACCAACGATTTTTTCGTTGCCTAGATCAAGGGGATTGTGTTTAGTGGGTGGTCAGTGAAGGGGAGTATCTAGTGGGGAGAGTTGGGGCTTGAGGTGTGATGGTTGGAAAAGGAATTAAAAAAAAAAAAAAAAAAATAAAAAAAAAAAAAAAAAAAACCAAAAATAAAAAAAAAATAAAGAACAGGAGAAAACAGAACACAAAAAAAAAATGACATATATATCAGTCATACTGGAAATTTACATCTTAAAAAACAGCCAAAAATCAGCAATGACAAACACCACCCCTCCTAGCCTGCAGACAAAAAAAATTTAAAAAGAACTGTGTTGTAAGAAAGGAAACTTCATAGGGACTTCCAATCAACCTGAGAAAACGGAATAATATAATAAAACAGAAGGATTAACGACTGTTCATGATTACCCCACACCAGAATAAGGCTCAGGGGAGGGGAAAAATTCAACTTTTAAACTGGATATATGTAACAACACAGACAACAGAACGTCAGACTGTTTGAGGACAAGGGAACACCCCCACACCCCACACCTGCACCGCCGCCATCACTTCAGCATCCTACTCTACCTCTGTCTGCATGACTACGCGGTGTCTGAATTGGCACCACTTGTTGCCAACCTAAGCAGCGGTTTTTCGTTCTGCTTCCACTAATTGGCATTATTGTACACAGCCACTACCTACATTTCAGTTCATCAAGATTTGGACACAGAAACAGATGGGCCTGAAGGCGGGGGGGGGTGGGGGTGAGGAGGCACCAGGCGGGCGTGGGGGGTTGTGGGGGGTGGGGGGGGACTTCAAACAATAATAAACAATTGGAAATGAAAAGGGTTTCCCGTCTGAGAGTTTGGTGTTGAGAGGTTGGGGGGGGTGTTCGGGTAATGGGAATCTATGCTCAAATATGAGTTGGGGCTGTTATTGTTTTTAACCATGAAATGAAAGACCGCTTTAAATGAAAAAAAAACTGTGCTGGAATCATCTTTCAGATTCCTTTTGTTTCTTCTTCTCTTCTTCGCCTTCTTCTTCTCACCGACAACAACTAGATGAAAGCTTTTTGGTGATGATTGGACAGGAGAAAATGTACTTTTTAGCAGCCAAAGTACCTACAAAAAAGGTACCGGAATTTCAAAGAAAAACTACTCTGACTGCTTTCACAGGGTCAAGGGAACTCCTTGTGCCATCCAGTATAAGAAAGGCTAAAACAGATTCTATTCAGTGAATTAGTCTGTGGCCCCACAAATATCTTGTGATATATAGAAATTTGAAAAGAAAAAAAGAAAGAAAGAAGTTATAGAAAGCTGTGACCAATCCTTTGGCTTCTGAAGTGAGTTGTAATCCTTTTTTCGTTTCGTCAAATGTATTCGCTGTGAAGCACCAAACCCAAATGACAAGGTATATACATTCTTTTGCCGTGTTCTGTCCTGTTCTTTGCTCACCCGGTAGATGGTGGAGTACGAGCGGCCTCGGCTTCTCACCCACCCACACGGGACACCGAGAGCCCTCAGTCCGCCCCCCTTCGTTGTAAAAAACCCAACAGACATCACTTTTGTTCCCCGGCAACCCTAACCACCACCCCTTGGGCACGTTCTCACATCCCCCCTTCCTCGCTATTCCAATGCTGTCCCTTTCTTATTTTCTTTACAGTCATTCAAGTTCTTCTTGATGTCTCCTACCTCTTGTCCGCACCTATTAGATACTACAACCCTACTGTCTCTCCCTATTGCTAACTACCCCCATGCCTTTATTTCACTCCTCTTTTCCACCCACCACCCCACCTTTTCCCCCTACTTTTCCCACACCCCCACAGTCCACATCCCATGACCCACCTTCAATTTAGACTTTTTGTTTACTAATTTTGTACTAGAACTCCTTTATCGGCAGGAGTGCCACCCTATTATGAAGGGAATTCACGAAACCGAATTCCTTTTTTTTTCCCGTCACATGCCTGGTTTCATAGACCGTAAGTCTTTTTTTGTCCTTTTTTCTTTACGCTCCTCCCCTCACCACTTCCCCCTTCTGCCCTCAGTTCACGATCACCACCCCCCCCCCCCCTTTCACTTCCTTCCGAGGTGGGAAAGTATGTTCAGTGGCCGAGGCAGCCAGCACCGGGTTCCCCTGTGGCCCGTGCCTCACCTAATGAGGGTCAAGTTTCTCCAACCGTCATGCCGATCAGGCGATTTCCCTAATCTACGGGCGAGTAATATTCCTAATATGTTCACTTGACCTCTCCCCATAGTTCCCCCCAATGAATGATACGCATACCCCCCACACACGTCGGGTGCCCGGGTACTGCACCCATCACTAGTCCAGAGATCATCCTCACTATAGATCACAGGCACACCTAATGACACCTCAGTTTCACGATCAGTGGTTTCCCGCACACCAGCACCGGATATGGTTCCAGTACATCTAGGCCGGTGGAGTACTTTTTGCATCGTCAATTTTATTTTACCCGATGAAGCCTAGTTCAGTATGGTCTCATTCAAACTGCCTGATCAGCCATAAAAGCTGAGGACTGCTCCCTTTTCCGGCGCTTGCCTGGTTGTGCCCGGTTTCACTTATCCTCCCCCTTCCCTGAAGGAAGACTCGATTGCAGTTCCCGGTCACGTTATAATTAGAAATGTATTTTTATGAACCAATATCATAGTTGGTATGTTGCTTTTCCGGCTGTAGCCCTCAGCTATATAATCTTATCGTACTTCGTCCTTTCTTCTTCAAACCCAACCCCCCCCACCCCCGCCTAAACCTGCTCTTCTGAGTCTTTAGTCCCTTCCCACTCCCACACCCCCCCCATCCCCTCCCTTTCTTTTGCTCCTCTTCCATTTTTGTGTGTACGTGTCCTTATCTCTCAAACAATTTCCTGTTGTTTCTACAGAGACGATTTTTGGGGGAGGTCCCCCCTGGGCGCCACGCCTGGGGCGGTGGCGGTCTAATTGCTTATGGGGAGGCCAATAAGTCAAGTCGGAGTTCGTTTGCGTGGTTCTCGGGGTATCCCTCTCGACGAGTTCTTCCTCTTGCCCTGCACACCCACCCGAAGCGCCCCGCGGAAACTTGTGGGGGGTCAGACAATATATTGTTGGCAGGTGGTCGTGCCTCCCAACTTTTTTTAGATGAGAGCAAGTCGTGTGCAAGTAAAACATATGTCGTATGACCTAGTGAGGTGTAAGTAGAAAACCACACTGTCATTAAAATTTTTTCCTATTGGACAGCACGTACACTTGTACCTTTTCTTTTCGAGTCGCATTTTGTCATGGCGCCCCCCAACGGAGTTCTGTGTGCGTGGCGCCTCTTTGACCACATTATGGCCTACAAGCGTCCGCGTTTTCACCGTGCCAGGGTTGTTGTGATCAATGAAACAGCTTTGTTTCTGTCTGTGTTCTCTTTTTTTTTAAATTTAGTGTGGTTTTTTCTTTAACGGGATGGCCGACAGCAGGTGCCCTGTTCTGTAGCGCAGCGCGCCGCACGCACGTCGTTAGTATGCTGCTAGTGTGAAGGATATTTTGATTGAGAATTGCATTGTGTGATTAATACGTGCGCACTTGATGTGCATGGCACAACTCACATGATGGAGCAGCAACAAGCCCCTGATTAGCGCCCGGTGGTTTCAGGTATTGTCACACAGTCCGGAAATGCATAGCTGTCATGGCAAAAAAAAAAAAAAAAAAAAAAAAAAAAAAAACACAGATCAGCCATGCTGTGACTGCGTACAAGCCAGATAAAAATGTGATACAAGTGCACCGCTGCCTCTTCTCTCTGACGTGCTGTAGGTACAACTGGTGCAGACTGAGGAGTGATGTGATTCCTTCGTGCTCTTTGCTATTCATAGCATGCCGCCATGCTTTCAGTGTCACCCCTACCCACCCCCCCAACACACTTCCTTCTTCCCATACAAAACAGAAATAAACACACCAAAACACAATTCATGGGTGGATGAATAAAGGCAACAGAAACTGAGATAAAACCACCCAGAAACAAGCGAACAAACAGATAAAGGCCAACTGAAACACAAAGAAACCAAGAACAACCCACCAAACAAATGTACTCAACAAAACCTTCACTCAAATCATGTCAACCGGCACATTTTTTTTTTTTTTTTTTTTTCAATTTTGCAATCAGACCATAATGCTTTTTCACAGCAAACTGAACACTGAATTTTTTTTTTCTTGTATGTTGTTAAAGGACTGGACTGTTTGAACAGACAGAACAAAAACAATATAAACAAGACCGTTGAAATTAATACTGGATGGTGTCACAGTCCAAGTAGAATCTGTTCAAAGTGTTCACTGTTTTGTCAATACCAATCTACTATCTTTAACACTGGAATTTATACAGAACTGATGACCATTCCTTCTTTTATTTTACTGAAGTCCACTGAAAAGCTTTCAATTCACTTCTGTAAAAAATCTGGTTATGACTATTCCAAAGAAGAAACACTTCTTTTTTCTGATTCAAGTTGCCAAAAAAAAAATGTCCTTTCAATCACAGCAAGAACTGTTACATTTCTGATCCATAAACAAAGAGTTAGTATCATCAAAACATATCCATACACTCAGAAGTTCTCACACAAGACAGCCAACAAGACACCCAATGAAAAAATGACCCACAGTTGACACACTCCCACTAATCTACCACACACCACAACACACCAGAGAGAAATTCAGGAAACACATCACACCACTAATTCTCTCCTGTTCTAGCACAAATGATGACACACACACAACCCAACAAAAACCATCACGAATCTCCACCCCCCTCCCGTACTGATCGATGTGAGTGAGGTGAACAGCGCAAACAGCCAATGACCATGATGAACTACGGCAGAAAACTCAACGGCAAAGGGGCAAAGGTCAGTCAGAATGCAAGACAGCCTTCTGGTTAGTGTTTCCAGACCATGAAAGGAACTGGGCAGGGAGGAGCAAAAGAAAAATCGAGAGGTGTGACGAAAGACGAAGATGGTGGGCTGGGAGAGGAGTTGGGATTCTGATGGAGGAATTCAGATTCACGGGAATAAGGAAGGACTCTTGAGGGTCAACCCAGGACTGAGATGAGATGAGAGAAAGAAGAATGGACATTTACCTGTCCTTTCCTTCTCTCTCTTTCAAAAAAACCCCTGAAACTCCCAAATGTTAAAAACTCTTCTGGTACCCGTAACTGTCCTGTCTCTCTCTCTCTCTCTCTCTCTCTCTCTCTCTCTCTCTCTCTCTCTCTCTCTCTCTCTCTCTCT
>JADBJO010023640.1:7500-15000 GCA_016801955.1 Conus betulinus | reverse complement strand
TCCAGTTAATGTTATTGCCATACTAGTCATTTAACCATTATCATATCTGTATCGTGATTATTGTTATTAATGTTATATTTCTTATCGACATCATCGCAATATTGGTCATTTGATTATTCCTATCCCCATTCATAATGTGTTGTTATTGCTACATATTGTTAGATACTCGATTCATTTCATTTGAAACGTTGTGCCCATAATTATGGACTTGATAGACATATGTTTTTACCTGGATGGGTTTTTCACTTCTTCAACGATAGAATTGGGCGCTGTCCCTGAAAAAAAAGATCATTTGCGGTGAGGTTCATGACTTATGCAATTTGGGGGGTTTCGGGTTTTTAATCATACGGAGAGCTGCAATCCAACTCGCATCATTTTGGGACCCAGTCATAGATCTCCAAAATATCAATGAATTACACATCAGTATCAGGCAGATTCAAATGCAGTTATATGAACGTTTCCATAAATTTCTATCTATGAATTTTCCTCCACCTTCGAATGAAATAAAAAAAACAATCCGCTAAAAATTCGCAATCAATATTAACCAAAATTCGCAATCAATATTAACCAAACGTGTTAAACTAATCGCATCATAAGAACGCAGTTATAACACAATATGGTTAGTCACACACACACACACACACACACACACACACACACACACACACACACACACACACACACACACACACACACACAAACACACACACACACACACACACACACACACACACACACACACACAAAGTTGTTGACATTCTGAACAAATGAAATGAAATGGCCAAAGCCGAAGTCAGACCCAAAGAAAATATTTCAATAACTAAGACGCGTTATAGAAACACACACACACACACACACACACACACACACACACACACACAGAGAGAGAGAGAGAGAGAGAGAGAGAGAGAGAGAGAGAGAGAGAGATGTGGTGGTGGCGCACGTCACTCGAGGCATTCCAACCTTGCCCATGTGACCCACAGAAGCGTGGCGTTAGGTCCGGCCCTCACTGTTCATTCCTATCCAGCCCACCCACCCCCCTCCGACACTTCGCCATACCCGGCTTCGTCCACTGGCAGTTCAAGGACCAGCTGTGCCAATGAATGTTATAAAGTCTCAAGGCACCCAGTTCAAGGACCAGCTGTGCCAATGATTGTTATAAAGTCTCCAAGGCACCCAGTTCAAGGACCAGCTGTGCCAATGAATGTTATAAAGTCTCCAAGGCACCCAGTTCAAGGACCAGCTGTGCCAATGATTGTTATAAATCCTCGAAGGCCACGCAAGACAAAACGCCTGGGTTGCTGTTGTTACGTCATTTTGATGGAGTCCAGCAATGCCTGGACTGATTTAAGGTTTGAAGACGAAATCTACTGGTTGATATATCCACAAGCAATCACAACTGCTTCGTCTCTTGCTAGACTTAGAGAGTTTCTGTCTTGAAGCGGAAAATGCCATTATGTCGTATCCAAGTGCAGTTCCAGGAATATGCCAGCGCTGACTGACTCGAATCCATTACAGACGTAGTGGGTAGGTATGGAGGAGAAATCGAACAAGAATTCACCATCACAGTAGAGCACAAATGATAGTAAAGAACAATACAGCATATACGTAGGTTGTGACAATCGGTCGAGATAAGGATGATGGCAATACTGCTTCCAGAGTTGCAATTTTAGTGTGAGACAAGTTGAAGCTTTTTTAATGATATCCTGTAAGACTTTGAGAGATCGATCATCGCATTGTTGGTTAAGAAACTGGAGCGACCGTCCTCAAAGACACGCCTGAAGAGAAATGGAAGAGACACGCCCGTGCAGTCCCGGTGTTCTTGTTTGAGATCTCAGCAGAGACGGGCATATCGACACCACGTGCTTTAGAGCCGTAAGACCTTTGGCCTTTTTACGGCGCGCAGTCTAAAGATGAGCGCTTGCCATTCAAAGGAAATTGCTTAAAAATCATCACTCGTCTGCCCTATACTTGAGTGCGCATGTACAGAATGGACCCCCCACACCCAGTGTATGATATTTCCAATGATAAGAACCACGCACAAACGGCACTTTGACAACAATAGATAGAAAAGATTTCACAGCAACTGTCAAGATAAAGGAAAGAAAAGACATTAGGTCCGTACCATCCGCCATAGGCCCACATGACGAAGTAGAAGGACTTGGCGATGGAAGCCGGAGAATCGGTCGTCCCAGCGAAGCCTGACGTCAGCTCAGAGTCCTCGTTGTCACCTGGACAAGCAAAAAAATGACGACTTCCGTATGAACACGCTGCGTTGTTACAAGCCAATGGTTTGTCGGCAATGCAAACCCATATGTGTGCACAAGTGACAATCACGAACCCAGATTCAGTCTACCACTGATGCAGACCTGTCCTTCAGCAGCTCATTGAATACCTTAATTCTTTGGTTTTAATCACAGCTGGTACAGAGTTGTCGTTCGTCATGTCATTAAATGCCTTAACCCTTTGGTTTTAATCCCACTGACACAGACCTGTCGTTCAACATACCATTCAATGTCTTAACCCTTTGGTTCTAATCCCACTGACAGAGACCTGTCGTTGAACATGCCATTAAATGCCTTGACCCTTTGGTTCTAATCCCATTGACACAGACCTGTCGTTCAACATGCTATTGAATGCCTTAACCCTTTGGTTCTAATCCCACCGACACAGACCTGTCGTTCAACATGCTATTGAATGCCTTGACCCTTTGGTTCTAATCCCATTGACACAGACCTGTCGTTCAACACGCTATTGAATGCCTTAACCCTTTGGTTCTAATCCTACTGACACAGACCTGTCGTTCAACATGCTACTGAATGCCTTAACCCTTTGGTTCTAATCCTACTGACACAGACCTGTCGTTCAACATGCTACTGAATGCCTTAACCCTTTGTACACCCGCCGCTCTGGAATCTCAGAATTTCCACAGCGCTGGCTGATTTAACATTTTTCTTCCTTCTAACCGACTGGAACCTCTTTGTTTCTGAAACAGTTCTTAGCTCATTTCTGTAAAATAAAAAGGAAAAAAAATCAAAACGATCTTTGCATGTTCGATGTTCAGATGGACAATATTGAAGTACTTCATGACTAAGTGTGAACAAAGACAAAGTGAATAGTCCCGGAGTGCGCTATGATCAGATGTGTACAAAGACAAACTGAACATTTCTGACGATTTCTCTTATCAAATGAATGTGTACACAGACAAACTGAACACTTCTGGCGATTTCTATCATTGTTCATTGTTTCCTTTTCGTGTACCATTTACATGTTCATTTGGATATTGTTAGTTACTGTTTTTGTTCTTGAGGGCATGGTGTAAAAAAGCTGTAAGCTTATCCATTTTACCCTCAAAAATATTCGTATTCGTATCATCAAATGTACGTATACAAAGACAAACTGAACACTTCTGACGATTTCTATCATCAAGTGTATGTGTACAAAGACAAACTGAACACTTCTGACGATTTCTATCATCAAATGTGTGTGTGTACTAAGAGAAAGTGAACAATTTTGATGTACTCTGTGGGGGTTGTGCAAAAACAAACTAAATAATCCTCACGTAATCATACTCCTATGGTCAGGTTCGTACAAAAACTAGCTGAACAATAATGACATACTATATAATCAGATATGGACAAAACTAGCTGAACAATAATGACATACTCTATAATCAGATATGGACAAAACAAGCTGAACAATGATGACATGCTCTTTGATCTTAAGTGTACAAAGACAAAGTTAACAATTAGGACATGCTCTGTAATCAGATGTGTATAACGACAAACTGGACAATTTTGACATGTTCTGTTCTCAGATGTGTGTAAAGATTTACTGACAAAATGTTGACGAACTCTGGTGTATGCATACAAAAGCAACCTGATACAATCATGACGTGCTCTTTTGTTAGATGTGCATAAAACAAAGTGGGCAATTTTGATGTGCTCTTTTGTCAAATGTAAACACGACAAAATTCCAAATTTCAGTGCTAGTTTTGTTGTCAGAAGTGTGCAAACTGAATGATATTGAAGTGCCTTTTGTCAGACATTTTAACTACGCTAACTTTTGTGTTTATTTGGCAGTGTTGAACTTTTGGTGTTCTCTTACTAAAAATTCACCCTGTTTCCTTTTTTTCTAATCAGAGAGAAATCATGTTCCAGAATGAAGGAATGTCGAAAGCAGACAGCTTATAAACTCTACGTCTGTCCAGACTATTTGCTTCCTTGACGAATTAAAATTGTGCTGAAAATCAAAACAAAAACTTAGGATGATTCATGAAAACATCTACCTCAAGTTTTCCCAAGGTGGACATATTTAAAACAATATTAAAAAAAAAAACATTACCATTTTCAAAATGCTATAAACTTCATCATGCGTTGAAGTTAGGCTTTAGCTTTTATTTTTTTACTCTCTATTCTAATCTATCCTTGTTGTTTAGTCTTCTTAGCAACAACAATACATCATCGTGAAGTGTACCGTTAGACATACCCTTAATGAGGACGACGATACCACCAACGATGATGACGATGAGGGCCAGGACTTTGGAGAAGAGGAACACCACGTTGGTTCTCACGCTCAGGACGTTGCTGGTCATGTTGAGAGCACACAGCGTCACTGTAACACCGTCCTTCTTCCTCACATTTTTTCTTCTTCTGGCCCTCAAGGAAATGTGATTTCGACTTTTGGGTGTGCTTTTTAAATTTTCGATATTTTCTCATATTCTTTCACAGCTAACCTGCAACTCACATGAAGTCGTGATCCTGAAAGAATAATTGCAATAAACAAAGTTGTTGATTTATACAATTGATATAAATATCTACAAAGATATAACAGCATCGATATTAAAATACAGAATTACGTCTTGTGAGCTGAGAGTTTGGAGTGAGTGTTACAGATATCAAAATCAGTTACTGTGTTCGTTGCAAACTTGAATTAACTTCACGAAGTGTGGTATCATTCAGTTGTGGTCTTTGACCCTTAAAAGATCTCGGGCACCTATTTAACTTGCATGCAAACTGATTTACTCTTGATATTACATTCAAGGGCACGTGTGTATTGTGTTGAACTGCGTTTTGAATGAAGGCCTCCACATTTCTCTATTTTGAACTCGACATTGTACACTGACTTTTGAAAGCTAACTAATTCATATGTACTCTAACTATACCTGATGTGTTCTTCCCTCCTTCCTGTATCTGATTGTAGGAAAGCAAAACGCAATCTTCTCATGTCTACCCAACGGACACAACAAATGGGGTTGCTACTGCTGTAATCCTTGTACGACCTTTGACCCTTTGGCTGTCTTCGTTCCAGTGTCTGGTCAAGTGATGGCTAAAACTCGTAACCATAACGCTCTCTTGTCAGATTTTTTCTCTCAATCAATGAATTGTAAGCTCGTTTCAATGGTGACTAATCGCCATTCGCCTGACTTGCTCATTGCCTGCAGTAAACCTTGCGAGGAAGCGGTAACACTTGGTGTCTTGTTCCTACGTGACTCGCTGTTCTGTGAATTTCATCTACGGAAGAAAGGAAGGCGTTGAAATGTATGTATTCATACTCGACGTCAGTGATCCAATCTCCCTCTTCTTACCTACTCTGAAACACACGGCTAATTATTCACTCGTTTACAGAACTGATCGGCTATTACCACTCACGCAGTAATTTTGCAATACCCCCTCCGTCATATAACGGACGACTTCAGCAGGTGCATGCCGAACAATGTGCAGCCCACTGTCGAGAGCAACGTGACGTACACCACATCCGGCGACAGTGCACTGGGCGTATGGTATGGGAACCTCATGGGTGCCTCCTAGTCACAGGTGCTCCCCAGGAGAGGTCCTTCCATTCACCACATGGTGCAGCTAACATGACAGGCAGAAGCTCAAGCAGTCCAAGCTAGTTATCGAGACTGTTAACGTGTGTAGAACCGGAAGTCTGTAGACTGGTCTCAACAACTGCTTCGACAGCACAAGGTAGGACGTAGTTCTGGATGCGGCAGTCCCCCGGACGAGGCAGCTGATGCCAGCTCCAGCTAAATCCATTTGTGTATGGACTTGGTCCCACAGACACATCAGGTTAAGCTGTAACTAGCTACAAGCCATGGGTCACCACGGAGCTGGGCAGCCGCTTAGAGAGAAAGAGAGACAGACAGACAGAGACAGAGACAGACAGACAGACAGGCAGACAGACAGACAGACAGACAGACAGACAGACAGAGACAGAGAGAAAGTCAAATGTTATGCACAATGACACGACGACGAAGAAGTAGATCCGGATAACAATCGACAGACAGACCGAGACACACAGGAGACTGAGGACGACCGTTTACAAGCCAAAGAAAGTCGGTCTGCAAGCGGGCAATGAGAAGTTGCTGGCAGATGCACTGGACGTGTTTCACACACGATGTGGCCTGTGCGACTGGAGCCTCCAGCAACAACAGAGAGCAGGGATATAGCACACTAGTAGCGCCGTGGAATGCCAGCAACCAGCACAACCTGACTGCCGCACAAGAATGGCCTGCATCCTGCAGATCCACTTCACAGATGACACATGACTGCTAGGACTGACGTAGGACTCGGACAAAACCAAATGCGGAGAGGCAGTCAGCGAGCTGGTGGAGTGGTGCGGCAGGAACTGCCTCCAGCCCAACGTCACCAAGACAGAGGATCTGATCATCGACTTCCGCGGGAACGTAAGTAACATCCACCCACTTGTCGTGAAGGGTAAGCAAGTGCGCACAGGGCGCACCAACAAGTACGTCGACACAGTCATCGATTACAAAACTGGAGAAGACCCCTAACATCGTCGACTGAGGCAAGAGGGCCAACCAGTGCCTGTTCTTCCTGTGGAAGCCTCGACAGTTCAGGATCAACGGCACGATCCTGAACTCGTTCAGTAGTCTGTGATCCAGCACCCCCTCCTCAACATTCAGCAATGCTTCTTAAGCTCTCAGAAGGCTAGTGACAAGGGGAGACCGGACAAGATACTGTCTGCGGCAACCAAGGTCACCGACTACGGCGTCACCCTCCTCGCTGACATCTACAGCAAGGTGAGCTCCAGAAAGGCACGGGCCATTCCCCAAGACCTCAGCCATCCACTACGCCTTGTCCGCTCATACCTGCACCTCAAACGGCGGCTGTGGTCGCCTGCTGTCTATGGGGTGCGGGACAACGAGGTTCAGCGACTCGTTCCTCCAAACAGCCATCAGAAGCCTCAAAAAGGCCATAAGAAGGGTCTGAACTGTTGCACATGCCAGGCGGCAACTCCCCACCCCAACCCTCAACCCAAACCCACTCCTCCCACCTCCAGTCTCTCCCCCTCCTGCCTCAAAGACTCATTGCCATCAGCTTTCACGCACCCTGTCATCCTGTGTGTGTGTGTGTGTGTGTGTGTGTGTGTGTGTGTGTGTGTGTGTGTGTGTGTGTGTGTGTGTGTGTTAATGACATTCCTTTTCAGATGTGTGTGTTCTTTTAATTACGTCTGATTTGTTTATTTATCTGTCAG
>JADBJO010023640.1:0-2500 GCA_016801955.1 Conus betulinus | reverse complement strand
CACCTGGTGCTGCGCAACAATACGCACACAGGCGGATCCGAAGAAGAAAAGTAGGACCAAAATTGCAAGCCCAGTACAAAAATCTATTCAGAAGTCGCCCGCTTTGCATGACGAAATTACTTCGGATGACGCAAATCGCAAAAATGTCGTACTCGGTGTATTCCAAGAAAGAACAAGAAAGAAAGCGAGGAATCAGATCTACCAAAAAGTGCTCATTTTGCATGACTCTGTGTGTGTGAATCACGTACAGCCCAAACAGACAAGGTAAATCCTATGATTTCAAAGTCTGCAAAGAAAGAACCTCCACTCTGTCAGACACCCAAAACACACTGAAAACTGTCTGCTCTTCTCTTGACAAGCCAGATGCTGTTGTTATCCACTGTGGCATCAATGATCTTAAAGCCAAAGATGCCAAAGAAGCATGCAATAAGCTTACCTCTGCTGTGAAAGGCATGGCTAAAAGACACCCTACAATAAAGTTTGTTGTTAGTAACTCCACCCGCCGTAAAAGATTCCAGTCTAGAAGTGAGGAGGCAGCTGTACAACGCAATGGTCACCTCAGAGCTACACGACGTGCCCAACATCTCCTTTGTCCGGAATGACAACATCAAGCGGTACAACCTGAGGGACGCCATCCACCCCAACTCCAGGGACCAGCATCCTCGCCAGTAACATCGGGCGACATCTTCGCAACCTCCTCTGGGAAACGCCAAGGAAGCCATCACGCTCTGCAAGGTTCTACCACCCCCATACCTACTCCAGATCTTCACATCGTGACTGGTTCAATCCTTACCTTGCGCTGAGCGACTGGGACCTTTTTCTACTGACGTCAATTTTTGTTCCGCCTGCAAACTTAGGACTGCTGAGTAATTCACGTTCACTTTGCCATTAATGACTGTTCAACATCGTAATTCAGAACATTGTAGATTCTGTTAATCAGTTATAGACGAGTGAAATATTTTAAGTTACCCTTGTATGCCTATATAGGACTAATCGTCTGTTTTTTATTTTTGTCATATTTTCTGACAAGCTAACGTAGTGTATTGTTTTTAGCATTGTTCTGACAATCTTTGTATCATTAGAGCGTGATTAGGTTTCCTTTCACTATATTATTGTTTTTACTTACGTTCGTTAATTGCGTTTTCCCATCCTTTACATGATGCCATCTAAACATCTTCAAGTCATGAAGTTTATGCAGTGGAACGTTAGGTCTGTTTCCACAAACTTGCCTTATTTAGTTCAACATCTTGCGAATAACTCCTATCAAGCTCTTATTTTACAATCTTTGAATGTGAAAAGAAGCAAACTGCCTAAATTATCAGGTTATTATTACCCACCAGTTCATGAAAAAGTAGATGCTGTTACTAAAATCAATACAGCTATATATATTAAAGAAGGAACAGATTATAAAGTATACCCGTCCCCTGCTCCAAACAATATTCCAACTTTACATTCGTGTGCGGCTCGAATTAAATTAAGGGAAGATTTTATGATAAACATAGTCTCTACATATCTTCCCAAAGGACCAAATGAATTTAATACAGAATGGTTACACACTCTACCAGACAACGAAAAATGGTTAATAGCAGGAGACTTTAACGCGCATTCGCCGTTTTGGGACAAGGATTGCATGTCAGTAACTAGTAACCGATTTGTAGAAAATATTGTTGATTCATGTTTATACTTGCTTAATGATGGCAGCATAACCAGAATTCCAGATATTCCAACTCATAGAGCATCAGCAATAGATTTATCCTTGATATCTCCTGCATTAGCATCTGAATGTAGTTGGTCTACCTTTGACGATACTCTAGGAAGCGACCACCTCCCAATAATTGTAACTTTTGATAAAATAACTGATTCTAGTGAATTACAAGAAGACATAATCCCAAAATATAATTATAAATCAGCTAACTGGGAAACGTTCAAAAACAAACTAGCTACATACAACACTGTTGATATTAATATCGATAGCATTGATCAGTTATATTCGTATTTTACTGATGCTATCCTTAGTGCTGCAGATGTAGCTATTCCAAAATTTCGCCCAGTTAAGTCAAACAAACACTCAGGAAATATCTGGTGGACACCTGCTTGTGACTCAGCCGTTAATAACAAAAAATGTTTGTATAAAATATATTTAAAAGACAAAACACCAGAGAATCTAATAGCCAAGAACAGAGCGAATCACTACAGTAACATGGTAATAGCTCAAGCTAAAAGGCAATATTGGTCGTCTTTCTGCTCTAATGAGATTTCGAATCATAAAGATTTACAAAAAGTTTGGAAAAAGTTTCATGAAATGAAAAGGGGTTTAAACTTACCATCTTGTCCTGTCAAGCTGAAGAACAAAGAATTCCATCTAATTCAGAAAAAAAAACAGAATCATTTGCCGATATGTTTTCCGAATCTATGCGTTTGGAAGGTCTATCCTTTAAAGATCAAACTTCCAGAACAGAAGAAGAAAATAAAGTCGATTATTAGATCCAGTTGATGATAA
>JADBJO010023639.1:20000-26274 GCA_016801955.1 Conus betulinus | reverse complement strand
GTAACATGCAGGTTTTGAAAGGGAGTTTATTGCAGGTGCAAGAGCGAGGTATTTCATGAGTATTGGCATGGTCTGTGTCATGCTTACTATACATTTAGATTTTTTTTTTCTGCCTCTACACGTAAAGTTTGCTTGGGAAGTCTATGATCCTTCCTATTACGCACTGCATTGTATTGACAGTAGCCGTATTTCAACTATTCTGGTGGTGTCAGTTTATTTCTCAACTGTTTTTCCGTGCAGTAATGTTGACACATTGGTACACGTGGGTTCTGAAATAAGGGTATTAGGTTGAACTGTCGTCCCCTTTAATACTCTATCTTATTTTGCCATGAATTGTTTGTCAAGTGTAGATAGGCGAAACGGCTTAATGGTCTTTCTAAATGATAAACCGATTTCTTATAATATTATCCAGTTTCAGTTGTGAAATGCATCTGCTACTGGCTGTAATAGTTATAAACGGACAGCAATGAGGAAAACTCCCATGGCTTGCAATATGAGGTCTGACGTAAAATGCAAAAGGAAAAAAATGTAAATAGGCAAACGCCTAATGATGTTACTATTGGTGAACACCAATTTCGTAATTAACCCTTTCAGTTACTAATTCCATCTGCTTTCGGCTTAGAATGGTGACGAAATGGACAACAATAGTAGTACACATCACAAGGGTCAACAATATGATGTTGATCTGAATGCCAAAGGAAAAAAAAAACTGAGTGCAGTGTTTTTCTTTCTCTCTTCGAATCTGGGTTCTGTTTTGCTTTATTAAAATTAAGTCTTGGAAATGTACCTATATCTTAAATGTATGTTTTGTCATGATTTTTGAGTACCCAAGGCAAACGCTGCTGATTGAAACCCTTACAAACAATGAAATACTTTAGAGATAATGCTAAATCAATGATTATGCCACTATCTACTTCTTGAAACAGATAAACATAAGAACGTAAGGCTGCAAAAAAATATAGCTTGCTGTTTGACAAAGTGTCCCCCCTATAAGAGATACACCAATTGTCGATGGTATCATTTCTGCTAATGTCTTCTTGCAGAGAATTACAGAATGACTTGTGATTTGTTTTGTTGTTGCTGTTGTTGTGTTGTTGTGGTTGTTTGTTGATAGCTATGGCTGTTTTATTGCAATCCCTTGTATTTCTGCTTTTTGTGGACATACTTACTGATCTTAATACTATGAACAACTCGGCCGTGTTGCTTCGGTACGTGCGAGAAAAAAAATGTCATTGTAAGCATGTAAACCTATGGAAATAAGCTGATGACAGCCACAGTGATATGTATGTATTGACCTTATTGTGTTTTTAAATGTCACTGTGTTTAAAGAAACATATTTGCTGTGAAAATACTGTGAGTTTGAATTACACTCGTCTGTGTTTCCTTGGAGGTCCATTGTATGTTAACAATAGCCCCCTTTACCAACATTCATAAAATGTGTATCTCCGTGTAGCATATTTATGTGTAACGTGCGAATGCATGTTAAGCCTAAAACGTACCTAGTTAAGGTGGCCGCTAAAATTAAATTTGCCACCAACGATTAAAAAATCACAAATCAACCAACATGGATGTGTGTGACAGACCATATTTCGTCTGTCCCAAATTCTGGGACACGTAGGACCCGAACATGTAAACCTGATAAACTGGTGGACCTGTTTACCCTACAGTTACCCTTTCTCCTGCGTTTGTGTAAGTCGAGGTGAGCGAGGATTTCCCTCGGTCTCCGAAGAGAGAGTGCCCCAGTGGTCGTTTCATCAAAGATGCGTGGTCGTGGCTGTGAAGTGTATTCTTGACGACTGTATTTTTGTGCTGAAAGCTTTAAAGGAAGAGATCACGGGTATTCTTGTCTTCTGCACTGTGTGGTTGATACTATGTTGGGTAATCCTTTTGTTTTCAGGCTGATGCTACTAGTCCTGCTGTTTTGGGGCTGTGTTTGCTTCAGGAAAGTGATGAATGTTCTTCTCACAGTCGTGTTCGCAGTCCGAAAGTTGCTGGATCGTGAGAAGGCGGACAATACTATGAGAGGGAGTCTTCAGCCAGTTGTCTGGGACTGTACAGAAGTTTGTAGATTCCTTGGGGAGTCTAGCTTTATCCTGCAGACGGATCATTCGTCCCCTGACGCACTGCCGAATGTTAAACTTCAAGAATTTTCCAGAATCGATGCGATGGGCGTTATCGCTGCAGGGGAGTTCTCGTTCGAAGTCCAGCCGTTCCAGGTTCATCGAATGCTTTCGCTGATATTCTCTCCTGTCAGGAGAATCAGCTGGTCCTTAATAAATGACTTTCCTTTGCGTCCACTGCGGTTTCTTAAGTGTTTTGAGGTGTGAAAGATTTCTGCATTTTGGGATTCGGCTGTTTGCTTACTTCTTCTCAAAAAAAAAAAAGAAAAAAAAAATCGGTCTTTGTCTTCTTTTTTAAGGAGGGAAGTATTGTGACAGACCATATTTCGTCCGGTCCCAAATTTTTGGGACACGTTTTGACCAGTTGACCTGTTAACTTGCGGATACTCATCCTCGGCCGTTCTGTGTATGTCGGGGCCGTGAGCGCGGATTTTTTCCCTTCAGTCTCCGAAGAGCTACCGGCCAAGCAACACGTACAGTAAGCCGAAGGGAGACTGAAGGTGTGGTCCTCGTTGGCAGGCAGTGTCGGTGAGGCCCCCGTGTCCAGCTTGAACTGCCCGCCTTCTGGGTGTGGGGTCAGCCCGTGGCCCAGCCACCGTCTCTGCCCTGTGGGGTGTTTGAAGAGACATGACGAGGGTCAGTAGACATAGTGTGTGCACTGCCAACCGGGTGTGTGAGGTGCCGGGCATGAGCCCAGCCGCTGTCCTCCGCCGGCCGTGGGGGTGTGAGAGGCGTGGTCGTGTGCGTCAGCAACAAGCTGGTGTGGGATGAAAAGGGCTTCAGAGTTCGCTGGGACGACGACTTGTACTTCTTCGGTTCGTGGGTCCCTAGAAGGACTCCACGAGCTACTTCCGTGGGCGGTTTTCGCTTTCACATCGAGTCGACGTGTGTTCTTCTGTGTGGGGGAGTTCCTCGAGGACTTCCACGAACAGTTCCCGTGGAGTGGTTTCTGTACTGCGTTGCGGACTGTGTGAATGGGTCAGACGCAGCCAAGTGCATAGAAGGGGACTGTTTGTGGTGACACTTGCTGTGGATGCAGCTTGGGTTTTGATGTAAGAATATAGTATCTAGTTAGTTTGTGCGCCATTTAGTGGTGGCGAGAACTTTATGATTTGCCTGTTTATGCTTGTTTTGTAAATGTTATTTGGTGTATGATTGATTTATGATTCAGGCAGCAAAAGAAAAAAAAAAAAGAACTTCATAGACTTCTTGCCTAGCTAGTGTAGTGTTTCGTGTTGTGTGGGTGTGTGCTGGGAAAAGTCGTACACTTATCCAAACGTCTTCAGGTGAAGTCAGTGAAACACGTACTGCTGCACCATCCATAACAATGTGTATAATATGACATAGCAAGGACACGGGAATGGAGATGTGAGAAAGAAGAGAGATGTGTGAGAGATCCAGAAGAAAGAAAGAAACGGGAGGAGAGGACGAGAGAGAGGAGGAAGAGAGAGGAGAGAGAGAGACGAGAGAGAGACTGAGAGAGAGGAGAGAGAGAGAGAGAAGAGACTGCGGCCCCCCGACGATGATGATGGATGATAATCTTATTTCCAAGGGTAACAGATAAGCAACACATGCTTTTTTTTCATCCGGGCCCTTGCCCCGTTAAGGGACTAAGTATGACTAGCGACTAAGACTTACAAACATTTAAAAAGAGGAGAGAGACAGAGACACCAAGAAAGGCATAGAGATGAGATGAGAGAGGAGTAATGGACGGAAAGAGCGATTGGAGAGAAGTAGAGAGAGAGCGAGAGAGAGAGAGAGAGAGAGAGAGAGATAGAGAGAGAGAGATAGAGCAAATAGACACGAACATCGCTATTTGCTTAAATTAGGTTTTCACATCGACATTAATCTGAGTTTTCTGAGGGGTCAGCATTACCCAAACTGTGCAATTCTTCCTCGACATCCCATGTTCTAATTATTTTTGTGGCTATTTTGTTTTTTGTGCTCCGTAATAAATTTTTTGCGCAACATCACCAACACACAAACACACCCACACCAAAAACACACTCACACAACACACGACACCACCACAACACACACCAGCACAAACAATGCGCGCAGCGCGCGCTCGGACAAGTATGAGCGAGAGAGATCGGAGAGAGAGAGAGATAGAGAGGAGATAGAGAGAGAGAGAGAGATCGCGAGAAGAGAGGTGCAAACTCAGATCTAAACAGAATAAAGGGAACAAAACAGTCGTGAGTGTATGTTATCTTTACAGTAGACATCAAAAACAAGTCTCTCTCTCTCTCTGTCTCTCTCTCTCTCTCCCATCTCTCTGCCCTCTCCTCTCCCCCCCCCTCTCTGGAAGTGGTTCTCCTGGATGTGTGTGTGTATGTGGTGTGTTTGTGTGGAGTTTGTGAGTGTGTGTGTGTGTGTTTGTAAACACCACTACTCAAATCCACAGAGCGATCAGAGTGGTGTGGGATGTGGAGAATCACACCTGTCACCTCTGCCCCCAGAAATCACAGATTAAGCCAAGCAAATCTAATCAAAGTAAAATGCAAGTTACGTGCGCCTGGTGCAGGTCAAATACCCGCACCCCCCCCCGCACCCCCCCCCGCCCCCCAACCCCCGCCCCCGCTCTCTCTCTCCTCCTCTCTCTCTCTCTCTGCCTCTCTGTTTAATTGTTCGGGGTGTGTGTTCGTTATTTTGTCTTATGGCAGTATTTTGTTTTGGAAAGTTACTCACATTCCTGCCAGTTTGATCCACGTTTCTGACATCCTTCTTGTTGACTGGTGCGATCATAACTATCTTGATCTGAATGTAACAAAAACGAAAGAAATGTTGATTGATTTTAGAAAGAATCCAAAAGCTGTACCACCACTTTTCTCATTTATGTGTTTGGTATGGTGGGTTGACTGTGAAGAGCAGAAATGTGCTTGAGAAAGTGGTGAACGTGGGAGGAAAAATCGTTGGTGAGAGACAAAAAAGTCTGAGTGAGCTATATAGGTGCCGTGTTAGTTGTAAAGCGAAGAAGATTACGTGTGACCAGACCCACGTCCTTGCAAATCAGTATGACCTTCTTCAGTCAGGACGAAGATATCGATCGGTTAAATGCAGAAGTGTCAGAGATTTAAACAAAGTTTTATTCCCCTGTCCATTGATTTCTTGAACCGAGAAGATGTTTAATTGAAATCCAAATTCCTCTATATGAATGTATGTCATATGTGAGAAAATGGGTAATGTGGCTAAATTATTGTTTATTGCTGTGAATGTGTGTGACCACAAATTAATTTCTCAAATTGAGATAATAAAGTTACTTGACTTGACAGAGAGAGAGAGAGATTGAGAGAAGAGACTCGAGAGGAGAGAAGAGAGAGGAGAGAGAGAGAGAGGCTGATAAAATGATAGTAAATTACGTGTGTGAACGCACGCATAACATCTTGCACACACTCACGTAAAATCCCATCACCAACTTTCGGAAGAGAAGGCCATTTTGGCCGTTGGTATGGATGACACGTTACACATAGCAATGCACTTCCCGAAGATGGAGTATGGCTGTCTTAATGGCGGGATTTAAAAAAGATGTTAATACACACAAAACTCCACTGCCTGTATATACAGGCAGCGTCCACAGGAGTATCAGCCTGCGCGTACCACGCAGAAAGAAAGGAAAGAAAGAAAAGATCATTGGTATCAGCTGAAAACCCTACTGGCCTCGATGGCAATATTAATTAGCGGAGACAGAGAGAGAGAGAGAGGAGAGAGGAGAGAGAGAGAGAGAGAGGAGAGAGAGAGAGAGTTGAGGAGAGAGAGAGAGAGAGAGAGAGAATTTTTCCTTTTTACAGCCACCACATTCTTATGTACAAAAACATGCCTCTGCTGCGTGCCCTGAGATGCTTGTAGTCGAGGAATGAATGGGGTTACAAGCAAATCGCGATAGATACAGTTTTACTGTCACTGGTTGTAGACAGTTTGTCCTGAAAAGGCGAATGACAACTCCGAGATTAGTTCCCACCCACCTTCTGTTACTTCTTCTCTTCTCCTTCTTCTTCTTATCTTTCTTCCTTCCTGACTTTCTTCTTTCTGTCTGTCTTTTTTTCTAACTTTGCTTTTTTCAATTTCTTTCCTTTCTTGCGTCGTTTCTTGCTTTTTTTTTTCTTTTTCTCTTTCTACATTTGTTGTAAGTGCCTTGGTCAAGGATCATACCTTTT
>JADBJO010023639.1:10000-15000 GCA_016801955.1 Conus betulinus | reverse complement strand
GCAAGCCAAATTGAACACACACACACACACACACACACACACACACACAACACGTGGACTTCCTAGAGTATATTTACCCATCGATCACCCCCCTCCCCCCCCCCCCCACACACACACACACACACACACAGATAAGATAGAGAGAGTTGTGACAATTTGTGATTTTTAAAGAAAAAGCATACAGATGCACACAATGTCACAATTTTTTAACATTTTTGTGCAAATTGTGACAATTTATGCAGTGAATAACTGTATCCGCACAAAACGTCACTGTGACATTTTGTGCAGTGGTGACATTTTGTGCGGTAACATCCCTGTTACCGCACGAAATGTCACCACTGCACAAAAGAGTGAATTCGAAAATGGGGTATGGGAGTACAAACTGTCACAACTGCGTGTTGTGACATTTTGTGCAGTCCTTCACTGCACAAAATGTCCACAACTGGCACAAAATGTCACAATTGAGACATTTTGTGCACTGGTGATATTTTGTATGGTAACAGGCCCCCTACGCTAACAACAGCAACGTATCCTTACAGCAGTTCTAAATTGAGCAGTTTGAGCTTGTTTTGGGCACACATGAATGTTTTGTAATTAAAGCAGTTGACTAACACGCGTCACGTGCGCGCGGGGATCAGGAGAAGAATGAGTATCCTGCATCCTGAAGGGAGTGAGCATTACTGTTAGTTTACGCTCAGATGTTGGCGAGAGGGGTCCACATTAAACTGCTCGTACTCGCACAATCGGCTTGTCTCCAAGCGGCACAATATCCTCCCTATTAGGAGAACAACCCCAGTAGCTTGTATTAATCATCTGGGAGTTTACAGAATTTGGGGAATGGTATGTCCCTTCTCCGGTTTCTCCCTCCACTCCCCCCTCCCACGGAGGTACATTCATAGAGACGAACACACACACACACACACACACACACACACACACACACACGTCGCGCGCGCGCGCGCGCGCGCGCGCGCGCGCACTTACCCACTTATCCGCGTGGACGCACGAACGCACGCATGGAAGCAGAGAGAGAGAGAGAGAGAGAGAGAGAGAGAGAGAGAGAGAGGAGAGAGAGAGAGAGAGAGAGAGAGAGAGAGAGAGAAGAGACAGACAGACAGACAGACAGACAGACAGACATGGAGAAAGAGAGATCTATAGACATCAGGAAGGGTGCAATTTACACGTCTACATCCTCTTCTTCCTCTCTTCCTTTCCCACTTCTTTCCATCCCTCTCACCACTTCTTTTTGTCCTCGTTCTCTGTAAGTCGCCTTGCATGATGCACAGAGAAAATGTAATTCTTTGTTTGGTTGTTTTGTTGTTTGTTTGTTTGTTTCTCCGCTCATTTCCACACTGCTTGTTTGTTCCTTGTAATTATACTGTCAGCTAGTGGGCGGAGTAACCTCACTGTGGAGATCCAAAAAAGTCTAGTGTATAGTATTCTTAGACCTGAGAATGCTTGGATTTTAAAAAAAAAAAAAAAAAAAAAAATGTGCGTTCAAGCTGCTTGCACATTTTTGTTTTACTTCCCCTTCGTCTTTGTGACTACTTGAGTGTAATTTCAAATATTTACTTTTTTCTTTTTTTCTTTTCTTTTCTTTCTTTTCTTTTTTTTTTTTTCTTTTTTTTTTTTTTTCTCTCTCTTATTTTCTGTTAGTTCTTTCTTGAGAGTACTTTTTTTTTCTCTTTTACACTCTGCTGGCTGCCTTACAAGACTGTTAGTTTGTTATATTCTCCCAGTGATGGTGAAAATACCACATACTTGTGAACGGTTATTTCATTTCTAGCACCATATAAAACTAGAATAAATGATATATCATTTCTCGGCCTAATGACTTAGACCAAAGTGTATAATAAATAGCATGATTCCAAAATAAATTCAGAATTGATGTAAATGTAGAGAGACATTAAAAAAAAAAGTGACACACATATCCAGTTTTATGTTCATTTCAACAGTGTGCCACATATCGTATTATAATGTCAAACGCACACACAGAATATAATCCGCAAATGAATATACAGAGTAAAATGCAGTGAAGTGTGTACAAACTTGCACAATACTGGATATGTTTTTTCTTAACTCGAATATTACCACCAATGAACAAAAAAAAATGTCATTTCTGCGAAGGAAGTGTCTGTTGTAAATAATCTGAGGTGAAACAGAGGCTGAGGTGACATGGTTGAGAGAGCCACGTGTTTTTCTTGACCACACAAGGTAGGACATTATATAGTTATTTCTGCGTGAATCTGAAATGTACCTCTCCCATCCCAACGTTGTTTCTTTCGCATTTCCAAAGCTACTAGACAACGATTGCAGAAGTTAGTACTGGTAGTGTAGGTGAAATTCAGGAGCGCACATATCATTACGTTGATTTCCCTTCTTCGCAGAGAGACTATTTTAATTTCCTAACCCTCCTCAACAGAGTTAACATTCTTATAGAAAGATATGCATACCGTCTGTCTTTCTCTGTCTCTCTCTGTCCTTGCTTAGGTCTGTCAGTTCATTTTCTATGGACAACCATTTTGATTAGTATTCTTTCCTAATGTTTCTAACATGCCCACCTGCATGGGTTACATCTAGGCTGAACACCCATACCCACGTTACGTAACATGGAATGTAATGAGTGATAAACATCCTATGAGCGTGCGAAGAAGGAATTTATCTAAAAAAAGAACCTCTAACCCCCCAGCCTTACCCCGCCATCGTAGAGCGAAGTGATTCGAACTCGCAGTATGTCACAGCAAACATGATTCTTTAACAGCGTGGCAGTTCCGAGAATGCTGAAGGCAATACAAACATGTTTCTTGAACAGCGTGGCAGTTCCGAGAATGCTGAAGGCAATACAATCATGTTTCTTGAACAGCGTGGCAGTTCCGAGAATGCTGAAGGCAATACAAACATGTTTCTTGAACAGCGTGGCAGTTCCGAGAAAAACTGAAGGCAATACAAACATGTCATTCTGCCCATGATACAGCTATTCCACACGGTTACCTGCATTACAATTCATGAAAATAAATGCTGTTTCTTTTTTTTTTTTCCCGGCACAAGTTAAGGACAGCATAAAGATCGATTTGCCTATGATGATAGGCTTAATTAGTAAGTATATCCCTAAGTCAGGAATGCAATGCATGCAACACACAAAGCATACAGACACAGAAACAAAGAAAAACAAAATCATGCAAGTCATCCATCTATAATTCTTTGAAATAGCAAGTCTGCTTTGAATCCTTCTTAAGGGGTACGTAATGTTCAGATCACTAATATCACATTAATTTTAACTAGTTCGCCCCTTCTACGGATTAGTCAGGCAAAACACTCGAACAATCATGACACAAAAAGACATACATTTAGATGCATTTCAAAGACCGTAATTTATAAAAAACAAAACTGAACACATACTACAAAAGACGAAAACACACTTTACACTCAGCTGTTTTTTTTTTTTTCCTTCGGCATTCAAGTCAAACAGCATACTGCAAGCCTTGTGTGGGGCATCTTATCGCTGTCTGTTTGTAACTATTTAACCTATAGTGTACGCATTCAACCACCAAACTAAATATACTCGGAATTGTTTCACCATTAATAAACTCATTAGGCATTTGCCTGTTTACACCTGTTTGTTCCCTCTGGGATTGAGGTGAAGCATCATATTGCAAGTCTTGTGAGGTATCCTCTTGTTGTCCCTGTGTAACTATTTTAGCCAAGAGCAGACGCATTTAACAACTGAAACCGAATATATCAAGAACTGTTTCACCATTAAAAAGAGCATTAGGCTATTTTTCTACCCAGACCCGAAAACTTTTTTCATGGCATAAAGATGTACGTTTTCACAGTGGATGACAGTTAACCTGAGGCCCTTAATTCAGAACAAAACAGTACGATTTGCTGGAGTCTATTGCCAAAACACTTGAGAAATAAACAAAAAGAATCAGTGTTCAATACCCTATTAAAATACCTTACAGAGTATCGTTGGTCCTAATAGGTAGAAACCTCTATGTATCATCAGAGCACTTGTTATTGATTACAGGCATTGCTCCACCCTCGTGAACCGACTCTCTTTTACACAGAAATTATCTCCCTTGCAAACCACCGCATTGCTACTCTTAATCGAACTGACATCGTATCAACAATGGCAGTTGCGTGTTGTAAGCTGTTGGTAACCATACTGTTACGTCCGACATCAAAATCAAAACCACTGTCTAACAAAAACAAAAAAAAAAAAAAAAAGAATAACCAGCTCGAAGCCTGTAAGCGACAGTAAAGCACTGTGTCTTCCAGTATTGCTGAATTGATAAATTCAGTTCATAACCCTTTTATAAACAAAGGAAACAAAACAGGCCTATTTCATTCCAATTATGAAATATAGCGCCTCAGCGAAATTTAGCCCATATAGAAGAATGTGTGCTTCCGAACGAATTTATAAACTATATCCTCTGGAGCAGTTAAAGGGGGACATGCCATCGTTAATGATCTTTTCTTTCTTTCACCAGAGATTGCAAAAGCAGTTTTTTTTTTTTTTTTTCATTTTTTTGCAATGGCGCTAACAAAAAGATTACGTGATCGTCAGTAAAATAGCCCTCAAACAAATTCTTACAATCTCCAGTAATACTGTTCTTCTCATTTAATGTCTTGCCATTGTTTCCAATTCATCTCAAACAGTTTTTTTGGCAACATTGACATTGAGTTTTAGAGAAAAAAATTCGACTCCACACACACACACACACACACACAGAGTGCTCATTTCAAAGTCCTATTACACGAAACCACAATCGGACGTCACACGGCAGTATGGGTCGATTCGTCTCAATTTCTTGCAGTGGTCTGCTCCTGAATTGACATTTTATCAATTTCCGCTCCTGGCGCTAGACGCATCAGTCGTTCTCAATGCCTCTGTCCCTCTCCCGCTTCAGCACTATCTCGTTTTTCTGACTTTCTGAAGGGGGAAAGGAAGGGGGAGGGGGGGGGGGGGTGTGCAAACTTTTGTGGCAGGCACGAAAAAG
>JADBJO010023638.1:25000-26275 GCA_016801955.1 Conus betulinus | reverse complement strand
AGAGACAACCTTTGTGTGTAAGACACAGTCATGTACACCCTGCTTGCTAGGCACCATTGGCTGTTTTAGTTTAAAAGGATGCAGAGGAGACAGAGAAGGAGCGCTGGGATGAAGCCGCAGTACTGTCCATCAGGGTCTATACCATGGGATGTTAGAGGGAAAGGGGAGGTGCAGGAGGAGACAGACGACAACGATTATGAGACCACATAATGTCAATTTCAGTGTCGAACATTGCAGGCTGTTAGCGGGAGAGGACCGGATGAAGAGAGACAGAGACGACACATTTATGGAGACCACAATCATGTCATGTCAATATTGCTCTAAAGCATACAGAGGTATTCCCTTTTCTTGAAGGAAAAATGAATGGAGAATATAACTTTTGTGTTTCATGTTGACAGGATGAGATAACTCACAATCATGGGAAGATAACCAAGATTTTAAGGGAAAAAAAAAACAATTTTTGCAAAAAAAAAAAAACATGAAAATTGAAGTCTCAATATATCATAGGTGGAAGTCTCAATAAATCATAGGTGGAAATGGTATTGAAATGTGCACAAATCTGTAGGACATAACAACCAAGTGCAATTATTTACTAAAAAAAAAAAAAAAAAGCACACAGTGTGTTCAGGGATGCATTGAATAATGCATGTCAATGTCGACTAGAGATGCTATGTTTACTAGCACTTCATCCCTCATACAAGAAAAGGCAAAAACATTAACATAAGTGTTGCCAACCACTGTCACTGGCGTCACACTCTATCAATTTTTTGCATCACATTTTAACATTTTTTTCCTCTCCTATCACGTCCTCAACTACGCCCCACTACCAGCACGACCACGCCCCCTACCTGTCTATGTACTTGGTAGATCAATACCTTCATCCCGGTAATCCGAATCACTTGACTCATTGTCAGGATGATCGACAACCACATCACCTTCATTTGCCTTTCACTTTGGTCGTTGCTAATTTCATTTTCGTACGGCGTTTCAAACACAATTCTCACTACCTCTTCGGCAGTAAATCTTCTGGCAACCATGTTGATCTGCTCGACTGATTTTCGCTTTACACAAAACGCAAAAAAAACCGCGTCAAAATCGACCCAAACCTTGCTGAGAAATCGCTTCAGACACGCTGTATGGGAGCCGCCATTTGCAAGCTAGTAAACAATATCATGTGACCGGTCACATGATCTAATTATGCGATGACCCTTGAACCGCGGCTATATCCGCGGCCGGGAGTGAATGAACCACTAAGATATGCATGGAAACTGATGC
>JADBJO010023638.1:15000-20000 GCA_016801955.1 Conus betulinus | reverse complement strand
TCATTTGTCAAGGACATAACGGCAGCACAAGGCATCTCCTCTCGTAGGACAGATTCTCCAGTCAGAGAGGTCGTGGCGGAGGGAGCGCCTTCTGCTTAAAGCTTGGATCACATCTTCTGCTGACACTCGACTGTCACATTCTCTCATCTTCACTTTTGGATAGAAAAATTAGTTTTGCCAACATGCAGCACAGCGTCTGCTACAGGCAGGCGTCCTATCAGCGGTGGCATAATCCTCTGGCGGATGGGGTGCTGGACAGAGTGTGGACTGGTTTACCTGGACTGAATTGGATGGAATGCGGACTGGTTCACCTGGACTGTGCTGGACAGAATATGGACTGGTTTACCTGGACTATACAGGGTGGAACGTGGACTGGTTTACCTGGGACTGTGGTGGATGGAATGTGGACTGGTTTACCTGGACTGTGTTGGAGGGAGTGTGGACTGGTTTGTCTAGACTGTGCCGGACAGAATGTGGACTGGTTTAACTGGACTATACAGGGTTGAATCTGGACTGGTTGAAATGGACTGTGGTGGATGGAATGTGGACTGGTTTACCTGGACTGTCTTGGAGGGAGTGTGGACTGGTTTGTCTACTGGTTGGACGTGTGCCGGACAGAATGTGGACAGGCTTATCTGGACTATACAGGATGGAATCTGGACTGGTTTATCTGGACTGTGGTGGATGGAATGTGGACTGGTTTACCTGGACTATACCGGGATGCGAAGACGGTTGTCACAGATGGTGTGATGATCTATTATTACGCCAAATGAAGAAGACCTCACGCGCTTCATGCCAAGAAACGCAATCGGTCGGCAACAGACGGGACAGATCAGCAGTCTGTTGACGAGTCCACCAGTACCTCCTTCCACACTGAATAAAATGACAGGATCTGCGTCTGAAAGTTGACAGACTGTTTAGGAGAGCAGAATTTTCTTCACTCAGTATTTCATGAAATGTATATACTTCAATCTCATCTCACTGAACACCGATTGTTATTAGGGGAGAAAAAAAAAAGACGTTTGACGCGGAGGACGCCATCCCCACCCAGACAGCACTCCCACCATGCCCTCTGCGGTCCCGGACCCCCTGCAGGCAGCGCAGAATCACGTGACCGGTGGCGCCGCCAGGGCAGGGTGGTCCAGGCTGGAGGAGCCGGAGGGCAGAGCGGAACCCATCCAGTCTGTAGGTGCAGCCTACAGAGCTCACATGCTGGCGGCTGCCGGTGGCGCCAGGGTCCGGCCCGCCCCGGGCAGCCTGGGTATGACCGAGCCGGCAGGAGCCGGCACACCAGCACGCAGTCTTCGCCCAGGTCGCCGACACGCACCGCCCGGCCCGGACCCCGTTCCCTCCCTTGCGCACGTGTCACGTCTGTCACCGCACGGCCGGCCTCCCGGGGGTCTCTCTGAGCATCGTCGAGACCTTGCCCAGCCTTCCCCACCGCCTGGAGGGGTTCAACGTGGCGGAGGGCGGCCGGGCATGAACGAGGACGTGGCGGTGAGGGAGAGAGCTGAGAGGTGGAAGCCATGGAGCAGGAAGGGAGCGGGTTCAAGGAGGTCGCCCGGCCCTGGAGTGGTGAACGATCCGCAGGTGGGCTGTGCTGTGGGTGGCGGGCAGAGGGTGGTGCAGAGAGGGACAGGTGGCGTCTCTTCCCTCTCCTCCTCTGCGCTGAATGAGCTCAGGCGAGAGAGAGGCGAAGGGGGTGTGGCCGTGACGGGACGGGAAGAGTTATTGGTGCTGGACGCTGATCAGGCTGTGTTGCTGCCCCGGGGACAATGAATCCCAAGGATCTCGCGCGTCATCAGACCTCCACCCTCCTGACCACCTCGCCCTCCCCGCCCTCCCTTCCCCACCCCCTGACGATGACGCCGCGCCTTCTCCTCACGCCTTTCAGCCTACGTCATCTGCCGCCGGTCCGGGCCCCCCAGCTGACCCTTCTGGGAAGTCTTCCTCGGCCTTGGAGGACCCAGGGCCTCAGAAAAGCTTCAGCAGCAGCAGCAGCTCCTCCGAGGACAGCGTCAGTCCAAGCGAGTCTCCATGCGCTGGGGACGCCTCGAGGACTCGGGCAGTGCCCCCGCTTTCCCCGCGTCACACTCAAGGTCACACTGTCCCCGTCCCTGCGCCTCTTCCCCGCACGCCTGTGGTGGTATCTGACCACGCCCTTCCCGCCTCCTGCGGGGACTCTGTGGATCCCAAGCCGCCGGCCCCCTCAGCGCCTGCAAGACCCCAACCGGGCCACAGCCTACCCGATGTCCTGGCAGACTGCAATGGCACGTCCACGGATGCCGGACCGGCAGAGGGGAGGAGAACATCCCCACTCCCACAAGACACAGACGAGTTGAACCGGTCGCCGCTCACACAGACCACCAACGGGAGAAACGCATCCCCACCAGCGCGTTACAGTGAAGCCGACAGCGGAAACGAATGGCCCACCGCGCATGATAGAGAAAGGAGACACGAGTCCGCGCCCCTACACAAAACATGCAGAGCAGAGACAGAGCCCCACCCACACGTAGAACAGGCAATACAGGGCATATATATTCACTCACACATGGCATACATGGGAGAGACACAAATCCCCACCCGCTTACAAACTAAACAGGAGAAAGACAGCTCAATTCACCTATAACCTCCACAAAAGAAACGCATCCCACCACCAACACGTGAGGGGGACTGTAGAAACAGATCCAATGCCACCACTAAATCAGATAGGACACACACATTCCCTTCCCGCGGACAGACAGACAGGACAAAACACGTCCCCTTCCCCAGGACAGACACACAGGACAAAACACGTCCCCTTCCCCAAGACAGACACACAGGACAAACACGTCCCCTTCCCCAGGACAGACAGACAGGACAAACACGTCCCCTTCCCCAAGACAGACAGACAGGACAAACCACGTCCCCTTCCCCAAGACAGACAGACAGGACAAACACGTCCCCTTCCCCAGACAGACAGACAGGACAAACACGTCCCCTTCCCCAGGACAGACACACAGGACAAACACGTCCCCTTCCCCAAGACAGACAGACAGGAGGGCATGGTCAGAGCCACATCAGGCCTGTTATCCAGCGGCGTCGGGCCGTGGTCCTACCAGCCAAGGACTCGGCGACGCACCGGGGATCCTCCTCCCTCCACACCACGCCCAGACCCGCCTCGCTGCCCGGCAGCCCACCCTTCAGGCCGGAGCTGTTGCGGTCCGGGAGGGAGCGGCACGTGGACAGAGCGGGAGATTGAGGAGGCAGGAGGATCCTTGATCGTCTCTCGGTCCCCACACCCTCTGACCCTTGCACCTCATCTCGGCTCCACGGACGCCGGAGAGGCCTAGATCCACGGCTCCAGAACTGGCTGCGCGGCTGACAGTGTTTGGCTGGAGATGGTGCTGACTCCTTGTGGCTTCGGAACTGAATGAATCATTCACAGTATTTGAGCTGCAGATGCTTCTACTTTTTTTGATCTTACTCACTGCTAGCCGGCTGTCGGACGCTGCGCTTGTCTGAAAGTTACTGGGGAAAGCAATGAGAAGGGTTAGGTAGGGTTGTGGCGAAAATGATAACAACTGCATTCTCCAGGAAAGAAAACACACACACACACACAGAGAGAGAGAGAGAGAGAGAGAGAGGAGAGAGAGAGAGAGAGAGAGAGAGAGAGAGAGATATGGTGGACACAATGCGCGATACTGATGTTATGTATTGTTTCACCAGTGTCACTCCCCGCCACATACCGCTGACACCAGAGGATTGAAAGTCCGTACTTTTATTTACAGGGACAGGCACAGGAGCGGGGCGGGGGGGAGAGGGGAATTGTACTTTGGCACACTATTGTAAAATGTTTATTTTGAAGGAGAGAAACGGGAGAGCCATGAGACTCTGGGGACTGTTAGGAGTATAATGAGGAATGGCATGCTGAATAAATGTGGGGAGACTCTACGAACCCCATGGAAAGGGTATCAAGAAGAACCCAGCAGCAAGCAGAAATACAGAATGACTCTGACAAGCAAGGGAAGGGATATAAGCCAAGAAGGATGAATACAGGGGGGACCGTTTACACACGTGGAACAAGTATAAAGAAGAAGAATGAGAAGAGTGTATGCTAGCAGTCCAAAAGAACATGCTGAAGTGTTGTAAAGAAAAGCGACAAGAAGGATCAATACAGGGAGACCGTTAGAATAGGTGGAGGGATTAAAGGTATAAAGGAAGTCGGAGGGGGGGGGAGGGCGGGGGGCGGTGAATGTAGGAGACATTAGGAACAGATGGGGGAGGGGGGGTATAAACAAATCACAGGAAGGACGAATGTAGAGATAGTGTGGGGCAGATGGAGGGCTATAAAGAAGAATGACAGCAAGGATAAATGTAGAGATAGTGTGGGAACAGATGGAGAGGGTATAAAGAAGAATGACAGCAAGGATAAATGTAGAGATAGTGTGGGAACAGATGGAGGGCTGTAAAGAAGAATGACAGCAAGGATAAATCTAGAGATAGTGTGGGAAACAGATAGAGGGCTATAAAGACGAATGACAGCAAGGATAAATCTAGAGATAGTGTGGTGGGAACAGATGGAGGGCTATAAAAGAAGAATGGCAGCAAGAATAAATGTAGAGATAGTGTGGGAACAGATGGAGGGCTATAAAAAGTAGAATGACAGCAAGGATAAATGTAGAGATAGTGTGGGAACAGACGGAGAGGGTATAAAGAAGAATGACAGCTAGGATAAATGTAGAGATAGTGTGGGAACAGACGGAGAGGGTATAAAGAAGAATGACAGCTAGGATAAATGTAGAGATAGTGTGGGAACAGACGGAGAGGGTATAAAGAAGAATGACAGCAAGAATAAATGTGTAGAGATAGTGTGGGAAACAGATGGAAGGAGGTACAAAGAAGAATGACAGGCAGGATAAACACAGGGAGACTTGTGGAAATAGATGGAAAGAGTATAAAGAATGAAAAAAAAAAATGATAAAAAATGGTAAATAACAGATGGAAGAGGTGCAAAGAAA
>JADBJO010023637.1:22500-26276 GCA_016801955.1 Conus betulinus | reverse complement strand
GAGAGAGAGGAGAAGAGTCACGACTCAAATGTTTATTCATAAATGCTCGCATCTGGAATGCTTTATACAAGTAAATAGCAAATTGTCTAATAGTATATTCGTTAGATGATGACATTAACAAGACCAATATGAAAAGACAAGGATTCTTGAAATATTTTTGTGGTATGAATTTCTCTCTGAAGTCTCTTAATCTTGGACACGTCAGTACAAAATGAACTTCATCTTCTTTCGTATTTAGCATAATGGACAAATGAGATTTCTGTCACATAATTGTCTATAATGAAAATGATGAGCATCAATATCAGACACATCGAATCTGAATCTAGTCATGATACGCTTTAGTTGTTGTCCATCTTCATCGATATCTATCTATCTACTATTTATCTATCTATCTGTCTGTCTATCTATCCAACTATCTATCTATCTATCTATCTATCTATCTATCTATCTATCTATCTATCTATATCTATATCTATATATATATATATACAGGTAAACAGCGTAAATGACTGAACGTTCTATATGATTCAAATCTATCGCTGTTTTGCACATGATAATTCCAATTTCGCCAACTACAATCAATCAGTCTTTCTCGAAATACTCGAATAAAAACATCATATCACTCACACCTTAGTTCATCTATACAAAGCTGAAACCATATTCATACAGTTTCATGCTCACCTTGGTCACCCAGTTTTTTCGTACCTCTATTGTCTAAGTCTAACAACATTCCATACGCTTTGAGCGGTAATCTGTGCTCCTGCATCTCAACAATTTTTAACCAATATCGGATTAATTTAACAACAGAATTCAAACTTATAGGATGCCTTGCTGTTTCACCGTATACTAAATCGTTCGGGGTTTGCAAAGATACACCAAGAAATTTCTTAAGAGCAAAAAGATGAATTTTTTTCACAGTGCACAACTGCAGCATCAAGGCTGATTGAGAGAGAGAGAGAGAGAGAGAGAGAGAGAGAGAGAGAGAGAGAGAGAGAGAGAGAGAGAGAGAGAGATGCAGATGCAGATGCAGAGAGAGATAGATAGATAGATAGATAGATAGATAGAGAGAGAGAGAGAGAGAGAGAGAGAGAGAGAGAGAGAGAGAGAGAGATTCACGATATTTTTATTGTCATTACCGTTACGGTCTGATGACAAAGGGGGTTACAATAGGCTCAGGAAGGAAATATTGCTGGCATATGAACTCAATACTAAAAAGTACAAAAAATAGCTCAACGAAACTTCAATTAATTATGATAAATAATCATTTAGCCACATAAATGCATATCCCAAGCACTCACCCACCAGCCCACTCAATATCACACACACACACACACACACACACACACACACACACACACACACACACACACACACACACACACACACACATTCGCCCAATCATGCATACACACATACACACACGCGGATAAGCATGCACGCACACGCAGTCAAAATTATATGAAATTCGACCAACCACTTTATCATATGATATATGAACATTCATTTTTATCGTCATCATATTAATGGATTATGCATCATAGTGGGTTAAATCTTTTCCTTTCGCAATTTCTGGGCCTCTGCTATAATTTTGCAACTGATTTGATAATCATTTCGTCATTTGAAAGTAAAACAGATGTAATATTATACGTCTGAGCTAAATCCGTATGAAAAAAATCACATTTGTTCATTAATGTTACATATCCTGTACAATGGAATAAGAAATGTTTTTCATCCTCAACATCATAACCACACATAGGGCATGAAGATTCTGAGGAAGCCCCAGGCAGATACCATCTTTTCTTTGTATTAGATCCGAGAGTTCCGAATCGAAATCTAGCAACATTAATCCTATGCCATTTGTCTGTTATAATATATATATTTTTCAGCTTGAAAGACATTTTAAATGAAGAAAACCAACTGTATTTTTCATTGTTCTCAATAGCCGAACGCCAGTTTTGTTTGTACGAACAAATCAGTCTGTCTTTAAACTCTGAAATACATTGTCTGTCATTTTCCAACTCCCTGTAACATTCATACAATACCAAACCATTGACAGATAATACGTTTTTTTACTTGATGTGCCCAGTTCTCTTTACCAGTCTCGAGTTGAATTACCATCATGTCGTATGCTTGTTTGCACAATCGAGACTGAGGCAGTTTTTTCACATTTTTTAGCCAGTATTTTATGCACTTGACAAAAGATGTTATGTACAGAGGATATCGGCCGGTTTCTCCGTATAGCACAGTATTAGAAGCATGTAAAGGTAAATGAAGAAAAACGTTTTATAGCATATGTATGCACTCTTTCCATTTTTCTGATTAGAGTATAAACCCCATATTTCAGCAGCATAAGTAAGAGTAAGTTCCATTTGGACATCAAATATTTTCCAAAATAGATTACAGTCAATAGTATTTATCTTTTTAACGACTTCAAAATTTCAATCACACCCTTTCTACCTGTTCTGCTCCCCTCTTCCCAAGCAAAATTCAAACTTGATCTTGTTGAAAATATCATTCCCAGGTATTTATAAGAATTGACAACTTTTATTTCTTCATTTCCATAGAACCATTTTTCATGCACTGAAAGGTGTCCACCATTTCTAAATACAATAATATTAGTTTTATCTAAATTAACAGTTAATCCTAAACGATCTGTTTTTTCTTTTTGGTGACTGTAACCGGTTTTGGAGACCTATAACTGTTTGAGGCATTAGAATGACATCGTCAGCAAATAGAAGCAAAAATATCTCAACAGTTCATGAGATTAATTGAATACCGTGCTTTCATTTTTTTGATATTTCAATTGCTAACTCATTAATAAAAAATGAAAACAATTGTGGGCTCAAAAGGCAGCCTTGTTTTACACCCTTTGGACAGTAAAAATAATTATAATTTTCACTCTTTGCACGCACACATGCCAGCTTAGAATTATACATACCACGAGTAGCCAAATAAAGTTTTCCATTCACTCCACTTTTACGCAACACGTTCCAAAGAGTATTACGATTCACAGAGTCGAAAGCCTTCCTGAAGTCAACAAAAGGCTATATAGAGTTTAGAATTTCTCAATAAATATTTCTGTACAAGTTAATATAGTGTATATATATATATATATATATATATATATATATATATATATATATATATATATATATATATATATATGGTCAATAGTACTATAGAGCGTTTAGCTTTAGTGCGCCCACTCTTTGGAATTCTCTTCCTGATAGCTTACATGACCTGCCCACATTATCTAAATTCAAGTCAGAGGTAAAAACATACTTCTTTAGGAAGCCTTCTTCAACCATGATATCTAAATAATGTGTCATTTATTCTGACCTGACTTTTTATGTACTGCATGCAAAACTGTATTGTTTTGATAAGTGCGTCTGTGTCGGTGTGTGTGTGTGTGTGTGTGTGTGTGTGTGTGTGTGTGTGTGTGTGTGTGTGTGTGTGTGTGTGTGTGTGTGTGTGTGTGTGTGTGTGTGTGTGTGTGTGTGTGAACACATTTCAGTGTGAGTGTTTGAGTGTGTGTTGAGCGCAATGAGTTGACCCCAGAATTGCGCCACATAAAATCCATACATTATTATTATTATTTGCTCTGAAACCTGCTTGTTCTTCAAATATTTTCCTTCATTTTCAGCCTCTCTCTCTCTCTGAGAGAGAGAGAGAGAGAGAGAGAGAGAGAGAGAGAGAGAGAGAGAGAGAGAGAGACATTAGAGTTAAAAGAAATATGGATGATTAACAGAGTAAGAACGTTAACGATGGGGGAATCA
>JADBJO010023637.1:0-12500 GCA_016801955.1 Conus betulinus | reverse complement strand
TTGCTGTTTTGTCAAGTGTGTTATTCGCACGCACATTATAACATGATGAAGATGGTTTTGAACTGTTCGCATGGCGAATTGAATTGATAGTTCTGTATGCACGAAAACATAGCTGTTGTAGATTATGATGGTTTTATTAGCTGTAATGCCGATTTATTATCTGATTTGAATCTAGATGATGTGTGTTTCCAATGTGATGGTGCAGAAAGCGCGCAGCAGTGTGATACGACATGCCGATTTATATCTGATTTGAATCTAGATGATGTATGTTTCCAATGTGATGGTGCAGAAAGCGCGCAGCAGTGTGATACGACATGCCGATTTATTATCTGATTTGAATCTAGATGATGTATGTTTCCAATGTGATGGTGCAGAAAGCGCGCAGCAGTGTGTGATACGACATGCCGATTTATTATCTGATTTGAATCTAGATGATGTATGTTTCCAATGTGATGGTGCAGAAATTAGCGCGCAGCAGTGTGATACGACATGTGATGGTGCAGAAAGCGATTGATACGATTATCTGATTTGAATCTAGATGATGTATGTTTCCAATGTGATGGTGCAGAAAGCGCGCAGCAGTGTGATACGACATGCCGATTTATTATCTGATTTGAATCTAGATGATGTATGTTTCAAATGATGGTGCAGAAAGCGCGCAGCAGTGTGATACGACATGCCGATTTATTATCTGATTTGAATCTAGATGATGTATGTTTCCAATGTGATGGTGCAGAAAGCGCGCAGCAGTGTGATACGACATGCCGATTTATTATCTGATTTGAATCTAGATGATGTGTTTTCCAATGTGATGGTGCAGAAAGCGCGCAGCAGTGTGATACGACATGCCGATTTATTATCTGATTTGAATCTAGATGATGTGTGTTTCCAATGTGATGGTGCAGAAAGCGCGCAGCAGTGTGATACGACATGCCGATTTATTATCTGATTTGAATCTAGATGATGTGTGTTTCCAATGTGATGGTGCAGAAAGCGCGCAGCAGTGTGTGATACGACATGCCGATTTATTATCTGATTTGAATCTAGATGATGTGTGTTTCCAATGTGATGGTGCAGAAAGCGCGCAGCAGTGTGATACGACATGCCGATTTATTATCTGATTTGAATCTAGATGATGTATGTTTCCAATGTGATGGTGCAGAAAGCGCGCAGCAGTGTGATACGACATGCCGATTTATTATCTGATTTGAATCTAGATGATGTATGTTTCCAATGTGATGGTGCAGAAAGCGCGCAGCAGTGTGATACGATACGATTTATTATCATGCCTAGATTTATTATCTGATTTGAAAGCGCGCATGATGTATGTTTCCATTTGAATCTGATGGTATGTTTCAGAAGAAAGCGCGCAGCAGTGTGATACGACATGCCGATTTATATCTGATTTGAATCTAGATGATGTATGTTTCCAATGTGATGGTGCAGAAAGCGCGCAGCAGTGTGATACGACATGCCGATTTATTATCTGATTTGAATCTAGATGATGTATGTTTCCAATGTGATGGTGCAGAAAGCGCGCAGCAGTGTGATACGACATGCCGATTTATTATCTGATTTGAATCTAGATGATGTATGTTTTTCCAATGTGATGGTGCAGAAAGCGCGCAGCAGTGTGATACGACATGCCGATTTATTATCTGATTTGAATCTAGATGATGTATGTTTCCAATGTGATGGTGCAGAAAGCGCGCGCAGTGTGATACGACATGCCGATTTATTATCTGATTTGAATCTAGATGATGTATGTTTCCAATGTGATGGTGCAGAAAAAGCGCGCAGCAGTGTGATACGACATGCCGATTTATTATCTGATTTGAATCTAGATGATGTATGTTTCCAATGTGATGGTGCAGAAAGCGCGCAGCAGTGTGATACGACATGCCGATTTATTATCTGATTTGAATCTAGATGATGTGTGTTTCCAATGTGATGGTGCAGAAAGCGCGCAGCAGTTTGGGAAGGAAATTAAAGAATAGCTCTCAGGGACTTGTTCTCTACGTGGGTGAAATTTGACTTGGTGGTTCCAGTCTTCCTGTTTGAGTTCATAAAGCATGTGGCTGTGGGTAGGTGCTGGCTGGTGCTGAAAAATGTTTTACAAATAAATAGTTCTGATGGGACTTTGATCTTCCATCCTTCCAACCTGTAGGTCTGTAATGCTAACTACTGCACCATGATAGCTCGCAACATTGATGTTCTGTTCTGAAAGCAGTCCCTTTGTTACAAACAGGGTCTGGAAACAGACAACATAAAAAAGCAAGCAGATATATTTATCAAAGGTATCATTTGGTGCTGAGTAGTAACCTCGACTTTTGAAGCTGCCAAAAGGGGTTTTTTTTGCTTGTGATTTAACTTAACTGATTTTTTTTTCTTTTTTCAGTTGAACACCTGCAGGTCTGGTCATAGGTAATGATCAGATTGTTTTGTGGTGTTGGTTACAGGTCGGTCTGTGCTGTGAGCACATGCTGAGCATCACCTCAAACGATGGTGAGCTCAGCGGTCAAGATGTGGCCCAGAAACTCACCTCTCTTCAGATCACGCCCTGAAGTTTGGTGTCCGTTTACATCTGCTCAGTCTTCTCCTTGAGGTAACTTGGCTGTCCGACATTTACCAAATAACATTTCTTCACTTTGTTACACATGAATATGAATATGGTAACTTTTTAATTTGATATTGTTTTTAAGAACTCAAGCATTGTTGGTGGCAAATGATATTGACTAGCATATTCGTCTTCAGAAAAGATGTGTTTGCTTGTAATTATTTTTTTTAAAGTAAGCATCATTGGCCATAGGCCTTGAAAATTTTACCCCCAACCCACCCCTGCCCCTCCTGCTGCTTTCAGGTTCTTTCAGGATGAATTGTATTGTTCTGGAAATCCTGCCTCTGTTGCAGTTGTTGACTCTGCCTTTTGATCCTTTGTTCTAGTTGTTTGTAAGCCTCACTGTCCCCTTTACCTGCCATTTTAGAAAGTCTGTTCTTGATTTTCTCAAGGTAAAGTGGTAAAATCTATAAAATGGTAGTAACACCATTGTAGTCTGGTGACATGGTTGTGATAGGACAGCCACTGAAATGGGCACTGCTAGTTCAAATATTCTGCTGTGCTGTTAACTAGAAGGGCTTTTTTAACGATGTGTGTGTGTTGTCAAGGTAAGACATGTCATCTTCTTGTTTCAATACTGTCATATGCTCTGTATTGTCAGCTGGCCTCAAAGTTGCATCAGTTGGCTCTTCTAAAGAAATATGAATGCATTGATAGAGTTGTAAGAGCCTCGAAGGGAAATAACTGCCTCAGACACTTGGAAGCCTGATCTGTGGATTGGTGGGTGACAGGACATGAACGTGCCCTGTGCGGAGGGCCATCCAGAAGGGCAGGCTGCTGCAGCTACTGGTCACTGTGCTGCAGTCCACACACCAGACCCTGGCCCTCACCCCCCCGCATCCTCCACCCCCAAGTAAGTCCTCCCTTGTGTGTAGAGTTATCAGTATTCTTACTGTTTAACAGTTTGTTGATTTTGATTTGTTCATGGGCTTAATGTGTTGAACTTGGTGTTGCTAGGCATCAGTTTAAAAAAGAAAAAAGTAAAAGCAAACATATAAGGGAAAAAAAAAAAAAAACAAAAAAGAACAACAACAAAAAAAAGCAGTGCAGTGGAGGCATAGGTTTAGAACATTGTGACGTTTCTCTTGCCTGCAGGTGGATGGCTCCTCTGCTCTTGCTGTTGGACCTGTTTGAGAAAATTGCTGTGATATCACAACGCAAGGCACAGGCAACTGTCCTTAGGGTGAGTCTTGTCCCTGTCTTTTATGTATTGTGTTCACAGCAGATTGGACGATGTGGTGGTAGTTCCAGTGTAGAGTTCATGTGACTGAATATATTCTTTGGCATCATATATTGTACTATGTCCAAATCTTACAAGTTTTTGTCTGCTGGCTAACACTATTAGCCAAATTCTGATGCTGATGCAGTACTAGATGATGCTGCACAAAATTGTCTTTGCTTTCAGGTTAAGCATGGAGCCATATCAGCTTCCTTCCAGTGTTGACTGACTTTGGACTTTTTTTGTTTGTAATTTGTAACACTTTATTTGTTTTCTTCATGTAGTGGCTGATTCTAAACCCAACTGTTGCAGTACTGTCTGTCCTGAACAGATCATATTCTTACCTTTGACATGATTTGATGAACTTTTTCTCTTTTTTTTTTTTTTTTTTTTTTTGCATACTGATTATGAATGAAATTTATCTGTTTGCTTTATCAAGCCAAGGGCATTGTGGGAGTTGGGGCAACTGAGATCATTGATCTTCAGTTCCACTCCATCAAATTTTTGTGGTTCCTTTCCAGCTGTAAAACGGTATCAGATCTTGAGTCTTGTTTGCTTAGACAAAGAGGGATTTGTAAAAGGCTGGACAAGTTCCATCTGTGGAGAGCTCAGTTGGTTTGCCTTGAGAAGAGCCCCACTGGTGTTTTGGGGGGTCCCTGTTGACCCAGGACATGCCTCCACAACATCAGTCATCCAGACCCTTTAGGGACAGGTGGGGGAGGGGGGTCATTTTTGGGATTACTAGTTCATATCATGAAGAAGAGGCATATTGTGATGACACTTATCACCCCTACACTACCGTCACTTCCGTAAGTTCTGTGACCTTTAGATTCATGTCATAACTCCTCACACCGCTCACTGGCATAGCAGATCGCTAAGGCACATTGATTCCTCCCATCCACCTCTTTCTTTGTTTAAGGGTCTTTTGCTTGTGCTGGATGTGTGATTCGCTTTTACAGAATATCTTAATACTGCCATGGCTTGGAAAATTTGAGTTTAACATAGCAAGTATAAATAGCTGAACACGTGAGTATAACAAAAATGATAAATGCGTCTGTGTATATGTATGCAGAAGCTATCCAACTTGTCTTAGTTTATTGAAAATGAAACAAATTATTTTATGACCTATTTTTTTAAAAGCAGGAATTAAAGTGTTAAAAACTTGGAAACTTAATTATGGAAAAAAAAAATGAAATAAAACTGGTTTTGGACATTTTGTATTCATTAATTTAAGGACAGAATAAGAAACAGAATTGATTTAAGTCCATTGAAGAAAACGTAGAGGGATGATTAGAAGTTTAAAATCCAGAGTGAGTTCAAAACTGATTTCATTCAGTTCCATTTTGTGTATGGTTTTCATGTTCGTTTGTTTGTTTCAGACCTGTTTACCCTCACCATTTTGCCGTAATTTTTACTGGAAAACTTTAAATTATGGGAATTACGGCCCCTCCCAAAAATTACAGGGAAAAAATCAAAGAAAGAAAAATTGTTAAACACGAAGTTTCATCTGCTACCGTTTCAGTCAAAAGCAGTAAGAAGACATTTTCCCAGCGTGCCTTGCATCTTTTACCTTGTCAAAGATGGCGACGAAGTGGTCTTACACGCCAACAGTCGGCTCTTCCAAATGTTCAGAAGTTGCAAAAGTATTGCGATTATGAAGATTGTGTGTGTGTGTGTGTGTGTGTGTGTGTTTTTTTTCAAATTACTGTTTTTTGTCTGAGATATTACAGGTACACAAACTTGGGGTAAACAGATCTGTTATTAGGCTTTTTATTGAACAGAGGACAACTTGAATATTGTATTGATTTATGTTTAAAATTACAATTATTTGAACAGGCTGGCAGTTCCATGTGGAAGTGGTTTGATGACAGCACAGGACGTTGGTGTAAATATAGCATTGGGAACAACAAGACCATACATGATGCCTACATGGCAGGGGAAAGTTCTGTGAGGTATGCCTGCTTGCTTTCAACATATGTGTGCGCACACACACACACACACACACACACACACACACACACTTTCACTGTTCCTGTTCACTGTTGATTTGGCTATTGTCCTTACCAAATTGAAAATCCATCACCATTGCTGTTTTAATTGTTCTTTTTGTTGTTCATGCACAGTGGGCAGTCCTGTTTTTAGATTGCGAGTTTTCCAAAGTATTTGCTCATGGCTCACACGTTTTAAAGAAAAGGTAGCAATAAGAGATGCAAGTTTGAATGAAAAAAAAAAAGAGTTGCAAGTATCTGGAGACAGTGTACAAAACTTGGGATTCTTTAGGGCACTGGTACTATGTGTGTGCAACCATAAGGTGGCCACAGCAAAGATCGCAAAGAGACAGAGTCAGTAAGGAACTGTGGCCTTCGTAGCTTTCAAACCGGCTTGGCTACTAAACAAAGAACTTGATAAAAGTGAAAGGAATGAAGGATGATAGAGTCTTGCCAGGTACAGAAAAAGAAGCAAAGACTTCGTGTTGATATAGTAATGCATTGTCGTACAGTTATGTTTCCTCAGCTAAGGAGGTATATGTTTTCACTCAAGTCTGTTTGTCTGTCTGTTGTTGGCAAGATGAAGCAGAAAGTGTTGAGTCGATTTTGTCAAAACTTGATGAAAAACTGGAATGTGGCCGATTGAGGTCTGGTGTCAATCAGAATCATAGGGTGGATTCAGGAATGTGTTCGAGTTTATTGACTGGAATCGGAGTTGGGATTTAACTGAGGGCTGCCAGATCCTAGCGGAGGTCTGCTGCGTCCTGTGTGCCAATGTCTACTTCATTTGTGTATGTGTATATGTGTGTGCGTGTAGTTACAAGTTTTTTTTGTCAGACCAGTTTTTTTTTTGATCAGTTTTGTTTACTTTTGTATGGATGTATCATTGGGATTGACAGTCTGGTCCCATGCCCTTTCTCTTTCTCTGTGTGTGTGTGTATGGTTCTTGACTCTGTTTCTGTGAAATGGGAGAAAGCAGCACTGGTGAGATAGTGAGCGTCTCTCAGACCTGCCAACCATTATGCATTTCGTGTATTTTATGACGCCCAAGTGATAAATCTTACACCCTTACACATTTAGCCAAAAATTTACGCATTGAAAGTTTATTAAAAAAAAAAAAAAAAAAAAAAAAACGACGAAGAAATCGGCTTATGTACAGACACGCACGACGCCGTGCGTGAAGCGTTTCTGGTCATGCGCAGTTCGTTTCACCCATCTTTACCATTCAGCGAAGTTGGGGTCCTTTTGAAGCTGTAGCTACGAAAATGTCGAAACGTGGAGCAGAAAGTTCTGGAGAAGATGTGAAAAAGAAAAAACTTGGTCAAAAGTCCCCGAAAAAGAATACTCGGAAAAGTTCCCCTGCATACAACCTTCGGCTAAAGGTGTAAATTGTGCAAGGTGTACCACTTGCAAGTCCGACTTCACAATTGCCATGGCGGGATGGGATGTGATGTGAAGCAAGTCACGCAAGCACATTGGTTCCTCTAACGTGCCGAATTCTTTCAGCATCACACAGTTTTTTTCAGACTGTAGACATTTCAAAAGAGGATGAAATGAGGAAAAAGGGTAATTCAGGCTGAAGCATTGATGGCCAGATTTTTTGTCGAGCACAACATCGCTCTTAGCGCAGCCGACCATGCATCCCAGCTTTTTAAAAGAAGCGTTCTCAGATTCGGAGATCGCCAAACAGTTTAAGAGCGGTCGAACACAAAGACAACACACATTGTGAGGACCCTTGCCATGGGGGACTGCAGAATGGACTGTTTGTGTTGGGCACTGATGGAAGTCAGGAAGGGGGGTGGGGGTTGGGGGACAAATTTTTCCTTGGGTGGTGCGTTTCTTAAAAAATGACACAATTGCCACTGAGGTGATGGCCAATCCCACATGCGCAGAGTCAGCAACAGGGGAGAAATAGCCAAACCCACAAGCACAGACAGCAACAACAGGGGGAAAAATAGCCAATCCCACAAGCACAGAGTCAGCAACAGGGGAGAACATTTTTGAGGTTGTTTCTGGCGCACTATCAAGCCTTGGTGTGCCATGGCAGAACTGCCAGTCCTTGGTTTGTGATAATGCCAATGTGATGACTGGCAAGAGCAAAGGTGTCATCGCATATGTTCGCATATGTGTTTCCAGTGTATTCTACATTTTCATAGTTTGTAAAGATTTCTTGTGACACTTAAAAGAAAAGCTTGTTTTGAAGAAAAGTAAAGTTCACAAAAATTGTGCGAACAATTTCATTGCATCGTGTTTGTTTGAAAAAAGTAAGTGTCGTGCTTGATTACTCCTAGCTCTCTGAAATTACACATTTCTGCTTCACTGAGCTTCAATTCTTACTCATTGGTCTCTTAGGGGGTTGGCAGGTCTGGTCTCTGATGAATAATTAAAAAACAAAAACAAAAAACAGAAACTTAATTATTGTCATGGTATCTGAAGAATTTAGATGTACATCTTGATGATTCATGCAATATGAAAGCAGGAGCTAAAATCAGATTTAAAAAGATGATTAGAGAACACATGATAACAAGTAGAGGTTTTGAAGGTATCTTTTCAAAAGATTTATGATTGAATTACCATTTTGGCACCTGAAGTGTTTGAAATCATGACATTGTTCTGCTTGAATGATAAAGTGTCACTTTCACATGCATGTGATAAAGAAAAAGTATGAAATTCTTCTAATGTATTTTCACTATTATACTTGAAGAAAAATATGATTTTTTTAATGTATTTTCACTGGTATGAATGCAACAGGTTTCAAGCTGGACGAAGAAAGTACTGTGTACAGTTTACCAACATGGTGCAGGTAAGCTTGCCAGCATATTAAGTGACTTGTTTGGCATCGTATTTTGTACCTTGTCAAACTGATGCAAGTTATCACCAAAATGATAATTATATTTCGCCAGATTGCTGGTCAGTTATGATAGTAATTCTGCCCATTTTGACTAGTTTTCACTTTGTAATGATTAGGGTCGCAGTCTTGATGACAGGGAGGTCATCTTGTGGGTTTAACCCTCTTCAGTATGCACTTATCTGAGCTTAGTTACACCGAAAACCGTCGGCAAGGTAAGTAACTCCGTAATTTGAACATGGTTACCCAATTAAAAAATTAATTTAAAAGAGAAGAAAGGAAATAACGAAATGAAAATAATTTTAAAAATTCCTACGAATATATATGTTGCTATATCGTAAGTTTGAAGAATGTCACATGAGCCATTTACTCGGAAAAAAAAAAAAAAATCTTCTTCAGAACTTTATTCCGAATTGTTGTTCATCATACCTGGAACTTCATCCCAGTCGAAATCTAGGTCACTCTAAGCTTCATTACCCAGCACTTTCACTAAGTCGTTATGCCGTAAATCCTACAAAACACAGTATCTCCATCACTAAATCTCATTATAGAACGGCAGAACTCAAGGTTAGCCACGGTGAAAAAAACGGCATTTCGACCCTCAAAACTTAAAAAATTTCGTAACTCGAGAACCACGGCACGTATCGACTCACGGTTTTTTTTGCAAACGGAAGTAAATGGCTACAGGAAGAAGGAAGTCACGTTCTCGCGAGACTTCCTTTTCTACGAGAAACATGGCGGCGCCCATTGTTGCCACGTGTTTTACGGGCGCTGGCGGGCGCTCAGCGTTTTGGCTGTGTGATTTTCCGGCCGGGCGCTAGCGGGCGCTCGATGATGGTCAAGAGGGTTAATGGAGCTTAGCAGTTGTCATCAGTTTGTTGCTGTGAAGGCAGCATCCTGAGTAAGCTGGATCAGAGCAGGCCTCACTGGACTACACTGAGGTGACTTAGCAACAGTGCAGCATCTCCTGTGGTGGGTTGTGTCATTGCTTCCTAATTGTTTCTGTGGAAAGCTCATACTGGGGCTGCGGCAGGACAACCTGAGTTCTGGAGGGGGGTGATGTGGATTAACTCCTCAAGGGAAGGCAGGGAGACAAGACCCCCCCACAAAAGTGTTCCCTTTAAGTCAGTACTCACTCATCGTTGTAAAGTCACACTAGTTTCCTTGCACAACGTGGATTATAGAAAAAAATGTTTTTTTTTCTTTGTATTTTCTTTTGTCTCTCTCTCTCTCTCTCTCTCTCTCTCTCTCTCTTGGTCTTTTGTTTGTTTTTGTGTTTTTGATTTGATGTGTAGAGGTATCGGTGACAGTTTGCAGTTATTATGAAAGATTAGTGTAACTGTAAAAGATTATTGTAATAAATCATATGTACAGTTAGTCCATTATCTTTTATGTTGGATATGCTGTCTGCTGTTGATTCACAAGTGTGATCTTGCCTTATGCCTGTCCCATCATTCATGACATACTGAGGAGTAGGCATGTTGATGAGTCATGTTAAATGCTTACAATCCCGAATGTACAGAACCACATGCTGCTAGTTATTACGATTTTGTATTCATCCGAGGAGAAAATCATCCAGAATTCTGTCATCTAGCTTCATTTCATGCCCCACCTTCATCCTCAGTGAAGTAGAACTAAGATGAATATAAAGTTGGTCAGAATGGAGGCAGCCTAGATTTTGAGTGGATGCCCGATAGCTGCTTTTATGACTTAAAAGATTGCTGTCTGCCATGTTGCTTCCTAGCTGAACGAGGAGACAGGCAATCGTCGACCTGTCATGTTGTCCATTCCCACCTCTGAGGAGAAGGCGGCTGCTGCCAGAGATGAGAGAGAAAAGTCCACAGCTGCTGCTGCCTGTACAGTGGAGGCACTGACTGCTTTAGCTGCAGGGTCAAAAGGTACTGTGGGAATGCTCTGCTTTGTTCTTGAGTGGATGGGCAAAAATTGTGTTTAGTGTCATCCAGATAAGGAAAATGTTATAAGAATACTATCTTGTTCTTAGACATTTTGGCAAAAGCGATATTTGTTTCTTGTTCATCTTCCGGAATAATTCATTTGGTATGGTTTGATAGAAGGTGAAATAAGTATCCTGAACTATTTCCATCTTTAGCGACTTAGGTTATGATAATTAGAACTGAAATAGATTTTCAAAATTCACTTGCCTCATCATCTTAACTTGTAACATTATTAGATACAAAAACAAGGGAGAAATTTTGTGAACTGATCTATATCAACATTCAGTATTTTAACCTCGGACCACGATTTAAAATGCAGCCAAGTCATCACTGTATCATCCAAAATAACTGCAGACAACTATCATGTTTAAATTTAATATGTCCATTTGAACACAACAGTGTGTTCAAACACATTGTTGCAGTACAGCACTTTCATACTCGTTTCGAACTTTCAGTCAGCGACTGACCTATTTGCAACTGTCCAAATAGGCTCTGTCAATGTCAGTCTCCAAAAATGTACGCAATAAACAAATTTATTTCTGCATGAAAGTCATCTTGAAGCACTCCCTTAATTTTGTCCATGTTATTTTTTTTCAAATAGATCTACTCATTCTGCTAAGTTCATGTTGGTGCTGTTGCTGTTTATGCTTGACAGAACTCGGTGTCAGCCGTTTGCACTCATAATTCTTTTATTTTTCTAAAAGCATCCAATTGAATTAATTCTTATCCCAGATGTGGGGTCATTTGAAGTAGAAATGGTTCTGAATCATTGCTGATTTTAATGATGTAGTCCACTAGACTGTGTGATGAGTACACTACTTGTGCTTCTCATTTGAATAATGTCACACATACGCAACATTTAGATATATTTTGCTGAAAATACGTTTCAGAGTAGCACACCTGTTGTCTTGAAAATGTAGAACAGGTGCTTAAGAGCACTGCTGCTTGCTTTTTCTACCACTTTCCATGTCACTTTCCATTGCTTCCCGCTGCATTTAACAGTTTTTTTATCCTTTTTATTTTCAGGAAGTTGGCATACATATGGTGCCCTTTAAGCTGATTCTAAGAAACAAATCTGGAATGGAAATTGTGCATTTCTGGCTAGTTTGAAGAGTATGTGACGTCTAATCTCAAAGAAAAGAAAAGGGCGTTAATTGTAGCATTATCTGTTGAAATGTATGTCTGCATGGCAGAATCACCCCTGGGCCATCAGGGAAGTCAGAAGAGGGAAAAATGGAGACGGAGGCAACTCCTGTAGAAGACAGCATGTCTGACCGTGCTGTCAGCTTGGTGGGCCTCAGTGAAGACCAAGTCAGCACCATCATCAGGTACATGGCATTCTTAACCCCTTAGTCAGCTGTTTTAAGGGGTAAATGCTTATGTCTTGAGGACACTGAGTGATAGCCTGGTCGCAGGTCTTTGTTGGGATTGAGGGAAAGCGGGAAGTTTACAGGGGCAGACCTGGCCATACAGCTGACTAGAAGTGTCTGTGAAGTTAGTTCTTTAGTGATCAAACTGAAAATCAGGTTATCCCATAGCAGCATGATGAACAGACAGACAGTGGATTGTCAAGAGGCTAATGAAGAACTTATTTCTTTTATGTAGTGACATGAAAAGCAGAACGACAAATTTGATCATTTATGTGGCATCATCGTATTTATTAGATCCTTAGGTCCGTTTTCCATTTCATGTACTAATCATGTAATTGTAACCAATGTTGTTGTACACATTATAATGATGGGAATATTGTGACTTAGGTGTTGCTTTATTGTCTTTTTTCCAAGAATAAGATAAAATGGTATGTTATCTAATTGTTCTGGACTCGTAAAGCTGGCAAGTTTATTTTGAACACTTGAGGTCTGAGAAATCTGCA